>JAECUM010009202.1:0-59718 GCA_016617855.1 Megalonaias nervosa
ATCCATTTACTTTTATTTTATTTGCACATTGTTGTAAATATCAGGAGGTCGTGAAATGTGTAATCTCCCCCACTCCTTGTGGTTTTTGGTTATCGTTATTTAGGAGATGATCGACCACGGCGTTATTGCCCAGATCGAGTAATTAATAAAATAAAATATGAAATCAAGGGAGGGAATAACGAAGATCTGAGCAGAGATATATAATAGAACAACACGAGCCCCCGTATGTAAAATATAACAATTTAATCAATTACATCAACAAAATGAAATCGAACATGACATTTGAATGATTTGCTTTCTTTCAGAAAAAGAGTTTAAAAAAAACTTATGTGAAATTCAATTCGCCGTTCTGATATACTGACAGAACAAATTTCATCATATAATCGAGTGATTGGTGATTGATCATACTCAAATTGGCCTCATGACAGCATCACCTGGTGCTTTCGGTCTTTTCCAAAATTACTACTGGTGATAGGTAGGCCTCTCTCTCTCTCTCTCTCTCTCTCTCTCTCTCTCTCTCTCTCTCTCTCTCTCTCTCTCCCCGGGTCATCAACCTCTTGGTTGCCTAATGTACTCTGTTTCCATTGTGCAGTCAGGTATGGAGCTATTTTCCCTTCAAACACAGAAATATACTACACAACCTAAATACATGGCAGGTTTTTTTTTCTCCTGGGATCAACAATATTCCCACTCTCTTTTGCGTCAGATATCGTCTATCAAAATTCAACAGAACTAGCCATGGTCATTTCGCAGCCTAATAAACACTTACAACCCTATTAAGGTGAATTTATGTCCTGTCTACCTGGTCTCGTAATCCTACTAAGACCATGACATAATTATCCCTCTCAGATACTATTACTGTCCAGCTGTGGTTATAAATTTGCAGTTGAACTGTGCCATTCGGCACACGCTCTTCGATTCTCGGTTGAAGAGAATTCACAACTTCATTACACACGAATTAATTAATTTCACTCCTTGTTCTAACTTGTTACTTTGCTAATTAGCGATTCATTTACATACATTTCCAGACTCGAAAAATCAATTCTCAGCATACCTTATACAAAGCATGAAATCTTTATGATACATGATTTCTATTACAGACAAAACAACTAAAACAGAACTCATTCACATAATAAATGAGTCACATAATATTTGAAACCAAATGTATGCAAGCAATTACTTTTGAACTCAAGGAAAATTGAAGTATGAATTTAAAATGAATAAATTCAACAGATAATGACAAGCTTACATCAGTGAACATATGCTATATACAATCGAGATAACACCATTGTTCCTTCCCGAGCCCTCGCTCACTTATCATCAGAGAATTCCCTCTGTCTGTTCTCTGGTTCCAGATCTCCCAAATTTCCAGACCCCTTGTCCCTTGGATGATTCATTTAACGAGGTGAGTACTTTCTGCTAATCTCGGAGCCAGCCTCCCTTTCGGCAGAAACACTCGGGCTGGCTAATATCGCGAGGGAGATTACTTTAAAAGCCTGATTCCGTTTGGGAACACCCACCTTTCGTTTAGCTTAGCCAATTAGGATTACTTCTTTAACCGCCAAAATTATATCACTACAACAGAAGTCAGAATAATCCTCTCTAGACCACGTCTATTCATGTCTATTCTGGAAAATATCATTTTATGACACCCATTTCAAATGACACACAAGTTCCGAAAAATTTATTTTGGTTCGTCTCAACTCTTGACATTTACCGCTATTGACCTGGCATTAACATTACACTCTTATCTGGTTCTAACCATTAACCTAGCGAGGCCTAATTAAAATTCAATTCATGTCCCAAACATAGCAGATTCCATCCCTCGCAGTCAACCGATAAGTCAAACTTAATGGTTGAGTGTCATGCTGCATCGTTACAGTAAGGATTATATGAAATTGGAAATGAAAATTTCTCCCATACATGGACGTTTCTTGGGTTTGGGTGTTTGCTTTTTGTTCTTGAATACTTGTACTTCGAGTGAAACAATCAGTGAAGAATAACACATAATGTTATGCGTGCCCAAATTGTAAATTAAATTTTTACAAATAGCTAAGAACCTAAATTTAATATTATTTGCTCACAAGGTAACAATTTTTTGTAGTATCATGATTTTGCCTTATTTAATTCTTTCTGACTTTGAGAAGAAAAAGTTCTCCCAAATCAGAATTTGACAAAATAAAGAACAGCTTTGGGAATGCAAAACTGAGTTTATGTGTTTCTCTGAAAATAATCTCGGATGTTGCTCTGCCAAGTATTTATGCCGCAGATCTTAAGTATAATAGTGTACTCGATTGTAGAGTCACTGGAAGTGCGTCAAAAGACACACGAACTTTCAGAATTAGGGTACCAGGTCGTAAGAGCATGCAAGAAAGTGTCATATACGTATGATTTGCGTGCTTTAGTAAAGGTACTAAGTTTGAAATAAAATTAATTTATCAGTCGGAATGGTGTACATTTCTAAAAAGACGAATGCAGGTACTTAAGTGCCTCAAAACCAAGGACTCCGGGATACTGTCCAGACATCTCCGCATACCAAGGTCAGTCGAAATAAATTTATTAATTACTAGCGAGCGCCCGAGATGTCAGAACTGATAGGGAGGTTAACAGCGTAAAACTTCAGTATTGAATACGGCCCGACAACTTTGGTCCTCGCTGTCAGAAAAAAAAAGCGGAGACCTACTTGTTGGTCTACTCGTTTCTTGTGAATGTGCATAAACCTGTTTAACCAATCACAGAAAGTGCGAGAAAATTTTTCTAGACAATGTGACCCAACGGGACCTTTCACGCTGTTTGAATGCGCAAATCAAAGTTTCTCTTCCAAACAGCCACTTATCGATCAATAAAACGAGAAATTTCAGTGATGTGAAGGAGACTGTTACATTGTATTCTTTTAGGGCATATTTTATTTATACGTACTTTTTAAAAAGATAAAATCTCATCTGAGACAGTCACAGGTAATAAAGGAGTGTAGTGGATTGTTGCCCGTGGCTTGCAACGATGCAAAAATACAGGTGTACCAACAAGTCAATAAAGAAATCGTGATGACTGACGATAGTTTAAAGCCACATGGACATGATTGTCTTTAATTATATGGGTATGCTATATAAAAAAAAGAAAACCACAAGGGAAGGCACTTTTCCACAATGGGTGGCTTGGTGGGTTTATGTATATTTAGTTTGTAGTGATTGTTGGCTTTTCCTAATGATTATATGATATGTACATCTGTATTTTGTACTAGACATTGTCTAAAATCAAGTTAATGGTGTACCTGACCAGTGACATTTATTTATAAACAACATAATACACAGCTAATATTTCTCTGAGATCATTATTAATGATAAAAAAAATGTTTACCTCAATTTGAGTTAAAGATACAGTCCTGATTTCTACCTTAGAAACTTCAAGAATGTAAATTTCCTATTAGTTGACAATATTTTCAAAACATTGTAATTGTGACCTATGTCAAGTAGTGGGGTATATAACCTTGTTTACAATGGGATTGTTCATTATTGCCGTAACATCTGAAGCAGAAGTCTTATTGTTTTTTATTTGGATGGATTAATTTATTCAACTTATTACTGGAATTACAAATTGCTTAACAACATTCTTGGACTAAAACATTAATTCGGAATTATAGTAAATTCAGACAAGGACATTTTGGATTATATTCCTGTTATACATCAAAAGACTTAGCACATCACCACACTCCAGGCCATTGGCACATTAACATATTCGAGACTATAGGCACATCAATATACCCAATCATGGAATTTAGTTGGAATATCAATGCAATTGGAACTTCATATATTTCAACTTGTGATAAACTTTTTGGACTGTTTGGGATTTAATTCACAATACTGTAAGCTCATTTTAAATTTTCACTTTGTATTCTATGGAAACAAATTATTTATTGAATTTTACAAAACTTGTTGCTTTTTTCTTTTCTGTTACTTAGTTTAAGACCACAGACTAGTAACAGTTTTCAATCAGATTATCTACACGCGGATTTCAATTGAATAAATGCCATGTTTTTATCATGCACTACATCTACATTTCCATTCAGATGTGCATGTATTGCATTGTCCCTTTTATGGGTGAAAAGCAACTCTGCATCAAGGGAAAACGTGTCACTCCTACTTCCGGTATTTAACGAACTATGCGTGGTTAGCTTGACCAATATAAACTTTACTGTATCACTACCAGCTGGGACCATATTTGTAACATGGTGTCTGTGAAACGCAGAGGCTGACTTCCCCAGCAAAATAAGTATCTTCGTAATTTGTGAAAAATGTCGGACCATATTATGTTATTGCTTGATCACAATTTCTTCCGTCTTCTTTCTAATGGTCAAATATTGAAACCAGCTCCTGTATTAAAGACATAAACGTGTATTCCAAGATGAATTGAAATCGGATCAGAAATATGTTCTCCAGAGTGAAAACAAAGTCAGCTAATCAGATTCAAGATCATCTCATTCATATGCATCAACCTCGCTCACTGATTCGTCTAACCTTTTGATAATATGCGAATAATCAAAGTTTTATTGAAATCGGGTCAAAAAAATAGACTTCAGGGTGGTAACTATCAATTTCTGATAGGCATACACAGCACGATGAACAGGTGATGAACCGCAGAGCTAAAAATTGATTTATACTTGTGTTTTCAATGCTCACAAACAAGCACAGCCAACAGTGCTCCACATGTCGAGCCAAAAATCAAAGGATTAGCTAAAGGTGTAACCTTGACACCATGGTCAAAATGATTTATGCCAAGTATGATGAGAATATATCACAGGTATTATGAAATATAAGCAAATCTAAAGTCAATTAGGTCTGGTTTTCAAATCTCCTTTATTAAAGTGCTGATATATTGGTTATCAGACCTGCAACACTGCCATTCAAATATTGCAATAAGTGTTTAGTGAAAACCTTGTGTTGAAGTCATTGTTCAGTCAAGAGTGGTGATATGATTTTCAAGATGGCCATTATGGTTCTATGCTGGCAGTCTGATTAGCCAACTATTACTCCCTGGAGTATTTTAGTGAAAATCCCATTTCAATAAGACCATTTTCTCCCCAGTAGAAGTTGCCATACAAATGTTTATCAGGTTGGTCATTTATGTACAAAGCATCCAGAAAAGCCATTCCTCTCTACCTATTATCTTTCAACAAAGAGATGCTAAAAGTACTCCATTTTAAAGGTCAATTAGAAGAATTACATTGTACCAAGGTCAGAGGTTTTCAATATACTGGTCCACAGGTATGGAACATTCCCAGTGACATTGGCAGTCCCCAGCATTTCTTCTTTTCATAACGTCTCAAATGGATGAAATCTTAAGAAATGGCCAGCAATATAAATACCTCTTGCTTTTCTCTGCTAATACGTCTTTTTCACAGATGAATTTTTCAATAAAATATAAAAATTTTATATGCTCAATGATGCTTGTGCACACGTTTTTGGCCTGATACTTTGATATTCAGAATAAATTAGTTCTTTAGTATCAAACGAAATTTATCAAACAATGCTGTACATATTGTATACAACAAAAGGCCTCGTGGAAGATTAGTTCTGTAACTGATTTATCTTCTCTAAATGAAGTTATTATTGTAATTATTACCAAGGCAGCCAGATCAGCATAATTTTAACATGGGAACAAGTATATATCACATGAAAGAAACATTTTTTGTTTTTTAGTTGGTGTGGCCATGCATTCCTGAAATGTAGCTGTTGATATTTTTCAATATTTTGGGAGGTACAGTTGGCACCATTTTCATTTAGGACAACTGCAAAGTTAGCAATATTTAAATGAAAGGCCCACATCTATACGACAATGTATTCAACAGCATGACATTTTTCAAGATGGTCACCATTTATCAGAATATATTTTTTTGTTTTGTTTTTTAGTTGGTATGACCATGCATTCCCGAGATGTAGCTCTTGTGATATTTTTCAATATTTTAGAAGGTATAGTTGGCACCATTTTCATTTAGGACAACTGCAAAGTTAGCAATATTTAAATGAAAGGTCCACATCTATATGACAATGAATCCAACAGCAGTGACATTTTCAAGATGGTCACCATTTATCAGAATATATTTTAGTAAGGACCAACAAGATATCATAACCAGTCTCTGTGTGTGTGATTTGGATTTTTAACGTAGCTTTAACAATTTTTCAGTCATATCACTACAATGACTGCAGTATGGCAGTTTATAGTGATGTCTAGCACTGGGGCATCATGCTGCAGACATGCAGCATGATGTCCCACCCAGTCACTTTATCCTGACAACCAGTCCTAACACTAACCTCTTATGCTGAGCGCCAAGCGAGGCAGCTGTTAGTACCATTTTTGTAAGTCTTTGGTATGACTCAGCTGGGGATCGAACCCACAACCTCCCGCATCCGAGGCGGACGCTCTAACCACTAGGTCACTGGAGCGGTGTCATAACCAGTCTCTTAAAGAAAACCCTGTGCCTATACGACCATCTGTTCTGAAGTTGTGTAAGGCTTTCATCATGCCTTACATGGTCACCTGGTGCCTTTCTGAAGGTCTGACTGGCACAAATTTCATTTAAGACCAATTATATTTCATAACAGGTCTTCTTAGCAACAAGATTAGCACTATTTTCATTTATGACTAACATGACATCAAAAGAAGCCCTTTGATGAAAACACAATGCCCATGCAACCATCTCTTTGAAAGACTGGCATTAAGAAAATGTTTGACAATTGCAACCATGGTGGCATATTTGCTGTCAGATTAGCACCAGTTCAATTTATGCCTGATCAGACAGCATATGAACTATGGCAATGAAAAGACCATATTGCTGTGACCAGCCATTCAAGAGGAGTAAGCATATTTAAAGAGGCCTCCTTGCAATTACTAACGGGTATAAAAAGAATGCAAATATAATGGGAGGGGGCAGGGTGGACAGGATGGAAAAGGGGCGAAAAATAAGTCTAGTTTAAAGTGGATCATTTATTCAATAAAAACCACTATGGAATTTAAGCAGCAAAAGATTATGCAACATGTCTAGAAACCATAACAAAAATAAAAAATGCACGCAGAATCAATAACAAAAATTAACAAAACCAAGACCTGGATGTCGAGCCCACGTCCAAGAATTGCTGAAAATCTTAAACCAAAACCTTAAACTCTTGACATCAATGATACTGGTGACGGAAAAGTCATCACCATGGTTTGCTTCCCACTAACGTGAGCTTGACAGAAAAATGCATGTATCACCTTAAAAACAAACAAATATATGCATGGATATAAAACTAAAAATTTAGTGACCTCTAATCATTTATCAAATCTGCAAACTAAACTGCAAGACTTGAGTAACACAACAAATTTTATGCATTTGTTTTCTAGTACAGTCCTATTGATCTGGTATCTTTTTATATGACAAAACAATCCAAGAAATAGGAATGATTTCTTAAAATTCATTCATGACAATCACCTTCACCCGAGAATGTTTTATGAAAATTTCCACATAAAGTTTTTGCACAAAACATTAAATATAATTCCAACTAAAACTGTATTCGGTAAGACTTGAAGGAACAAAGTCTTCAAAGATAATGGCTTGGTTTTCAGTTAAGTGTTTTATCAATGGCTGTTTGTTGCATTTTTCAAGTCTGTCAGTATAGATTTTGTTAAATCTAACAATTTTAACCAAGAAAATTCAACTGTAGTGAAAATCCACTTTGTACGGTCTGTGCAGTCATGCATCATTATGTGCATTTACACAGCACTATAATTCTAAAATTCATACACCATCCAAGTTTACAATTCTAAAATAATATTATTTGAGCCAAATTTGGGAAAAATAATGTTGCAGTAACCTGACATATCAAACCTTTAACTCAGTCTATTCACTTTGTGCAATACAACTTTCTGCCACATAATGAAATTTTGTTCACGTTTCCATTTGTAATTATTTTTAATGAAACTCAAATGAACTTGAAAACACCCAGCTGCTTACATACCTTAACTGCCAACCATTCACTATGGAGGCTTATGCAGTATTGTACGAATACTATGTAAACAATCCCAAACTGTTCTACCCATTTTACTATATCCTGATAAAAAATAGCTTCCAAAGATAAAGGCATAATTAGTTGGCATAAACTCTTGTTCATAACTTGACTCATCCAAGATCTTGCTGATAAAAAACCCATTTACCAAGCTTGCTAGGTTTACATCACACAGAAGTTAATATTTAGAATTAAAATTTAACTCCTGTGATCTTTAATTGTTTAAAAGAGAATACAATGAAAATCTAAAAGTGACAAATAAAAGTCCAACACATGACTTGCCTCAACTCCTTCTCAGCACAAGAAAAATAAAACCAATCAAATACAGTAACAAATTTGAAAACGGGTCCAACTAATTTTGCAGACATACAGTAACTGTGTTTCACTATGCCAGATTACCTCCCCTGAATTACATTCTTGGCCTGCATTGTTAAATTTTTTTTGCTGGGTTAGGCGTTTATACTAGTCTGGCTGTTCATTGCAAGTAAAATTATCAGGAGACTAGTGAATCCTGTCCTCAACAAACAACAAAAATACAAAATCCTTTAAAAAAAAAAAAACCCACAAGAGATGGATACATTCTGATTAACCCAGTAGCAGCAAAAAATTGTAGATCACTTTATTCATAACAAAATTCTTACTTGCATTGCAGTAGACAACTGTTAATATGAGAACTCAGTTTAGTGCATTTTAATGACCAGGACTAGACTACACTAGATCTTATTGGCTATCAAATTATGCCAATGGCTGCCCCAAAAGGAATCCTACATTCTATCCTTAAATTGGAACAAAGAACTCTAATTTACCCAGACAAATGCCAATACACAATGGCATTTACCAGGGTATTTTTTTATTCCAAGCCCATTTGAAATATATAGTGTCAGATTCCTGAGCTACGGTGGAAAAGTCATGACCAGAATCCAACAAAAATGTCAAAGTACTAGCTGTTTTGGGACAAGCAAAATCTCCCAGGGCCTAGTAATTTTTAATGTACACAAGTTCCTTGAGCTAATAAACCAATCTGGCATGTGTCAGTCCCTGTGGTGTGCAGCAGAATCAATCTCAATTATATGGGAAACTGTTCCAGTGCCAGTCCAAGACAATTTGACCAGGAAATGAGAATATAAGGTTTGCAACACAGGTAAATGTACAATACTGTAAAATCAGAAATATTCATGGAGGGTCTAGTGAAGTTTTTTTTCTTCTGTTTCTCAAGGTAACATGTACTGACAATAAATTATCCTCCCAAAAAATAGTATTGTTTGATCTCCAACAATGCTTCTGATTTTACAGGACAGATAATGCTAGATGCTAAATCTGCATTATACAATTTTTGTTTGTATCACATAGTTTTAGACAAGAGGTGTATTTGCTTACAGAAATAAATTCAACGAAAATTCATAAATATTTTGAGATAAGCCTTTAAATTGCACAGTATACTGCTTCTCACTCAAATAAAGCCAGGCAATCAAATATACTCTGAACCTGTCATATAATACTCCATCAAATTTAAAAAAAAAAATACAATCAGTTGGAAACCAAGTAAAATAACCCAATTTATTCAATTCTCATCTAGAACTCTGTCACATATCTTTGGAACTGAGGAGTCAATTCTGTTTGTGTGCTTCTCTTTGCAAAGTCCATATTAAAGTGACAGAAACATGAGGAGTTATCATATCGACTTTGCATGTTTTGAAGCTCGTCTTCTGAGTATGGAAAATTTTCTTTAAAAACAGTTCATTTTCCTTTTTTTTAAAGTATTTAAGGAGTATGTATATGATAGGTGAACCTTTTGAAGTTACTGGAACATTACAAAGACTTTACCTCATGTGGAAATAAGTACTATAGACATGGCATTGATGTATTGAAGATTAGCTTGAAAATTTACAATATTTGAAAGAGCTTGATCATCTTATCCACTTTTTACAATAATATAATAATCACTTTCATTTAATTGGATCCAGATATGGTTTCAAGCTGCAGATTTCCTGTGAAGAACATCATAAAGCAACTGCATAACTCCTGTTCAAATTTATGTTTTGATGAGTGTTTATGCTACTTATAAACAACTATTAAACAACTTTTGCCCCTAAAAATGTTAGGAAAATTTAAAAAATGACAGCATTTCAACATTAAAAATATCATAATCTATCTCTACACATAGAATTATATGGCAACATTTACCAAGTGCTTTATCCATCTCCGTTCAATGCTTCAATCTTGAAATAATTCTAGTTCATGAAATGACTCAACAGTTATTTTAAGATTCTTTAATTCTTCTATTTCATCTTTTGTCTTTATTACGCTTTAATCCACTGAAAAGATGACACCAATCAATTAATCATCTTGCACAGTATTAGGTACAATTTATGAATTAGTTAAGTGTGTTAATGCAATGACTGAACATATACATGGGTTAATACATATCTATACGTATTATATTATAACAATCAATGAATATTCAAAGATAAAAAAACACTGCAAAAACACTTAGAATCATAGAAAACTGTTATTAAAGATGAATGAAAACTACTTCTTAAACTAGGATTTCTAAAAAAAATGTGTTCATGTATATAGCTATGCAATATTTTGCTTCAATTAGCAATAATTTTGTCCATGCATAAAACATTTAAAATTTGGGATGAATTTAACTTATTTGGTGAAATAATTCCATTATTGAAAAACCGATAAGGAATAGACATAAACCTTTCCAAAACAAAATGCAATGCATTATCCTTTCCAGTTATTAACAGGTATTTTATTTAAATTTAACACTTGGGGGTGACATACCACTCTTTGGAAGGGTACCATTAAATTATTATTAGCAGAATAAAACAAGAATATTTAAATATGATTAACCTCACCAACAGAAAATTAATATGACTGGCTCCCACCTGCATATTAGAATGTACAGTTCAATTTCAAAACTTATCAAGAGGAAAATAATTTGACTGGTTTCCACTCCCATTATATTTAAATGTTACATCTTTGTGATAATGTATCAGATAACAAGATATGACAATAGCAAGAATTAAACAGAATTGTTTACAAAACTGATTTTTGTATGGGGCCAACTCTAAAATTACCAAAATTGTATACTGTAAAACATTCCTATTACCAATGAAAAAACTTCAGCCAAGACAATCAGGATTTCAAGGATTGGCTCAGTAACCACGACTTTGTATGCAATTACTCGACATCCAGATCAAACATCACATCATTTGAAAACTTGAAACTACACCCCGTTTTGTGCTCATTACTGCTGCCATTTGTATCTTTCCAACTCAACATTGTCTCCACATCACTCTTCTCTCTGCCATTTTTCTCACAGACCTCATTCCTTTTTAAATTCTTTTTTTCAGCATCACCCTCTCCCTCACTTACATTCTTTGACCCAGACTCAACATTGTATCTCTCTTCCCTAATTTTCTTTTTGCAACAACCATTATCATGTATTGTTGCATCACTCTCACTACTGCTTGCACTCTTGATTTCCTCACCATCACTCGCACTCTGGTCACCACTACTTGCACCTTGGTCACCACTACTTGCACTCTTATCCCCTTTACTACTGCTACTCTCATCCTGATTTGCCAAACGAATCTTGTTCTTTCTCTTCCTCTGTTTTCTTCCTTTCTTCCCAGAACTCTGTGCTGTAGCTCCTGAAGATTCTTGGGGTTGTCTCCCTGATTCATGTATTGGCTCAACGTCTCCCTCTGCAAGATCATTAATGAAAACATTCTTATCCTTCTCTGAATCAGACTTTGTGTGTTTAGTCCAACCCACCTCTGTTTGAAGCAAAGCATCACTATCAAAAACCTCTTGCTTTTTCTTACACTTTCTGGTCCTAAACTCATCAACTATATCATTATCATAATCAGCTACCACGGGTGATGATTGGGTCATCAACTTGGCTTTCACATCCATGGCAAATTTGATAACCTTGCCTGAATCATGAACTTCCTCACTAGCACTACCAACTTTTACCTCACTATTAGACGTCCCTATGACGTTATCATCGGCAATGCATCGTTTATCTTTCTCACAATCTACTATTTCCTCACTACTAGACGTCCCTATGACATCATTATCAGCAATGAATCGTTTTTCTTCCCCACTATCAAATTTTATTTCACTACTAGACGTCCCTATGACAACATTATGAACAAGGTATTGCTCTTTTTCCTTAAAATCAACATCCTCTGCTTGAATTTCCTCTTTTTCTCCAGGTTCCTCCTCACTCTGCAACTCATTACTAAACTTGATATCCGGTTCATCGCTACTACTGCTTTCTGATCCAGTACTACCATGATGCTTTCTTCCCTTATCATGCTTTTTCTCCTGCATCTTCCGCTGTCTTTTGCGTTTACTCTTCAGAGCCTGTTTCATCGAGGTAACTGCCTGGTTTGGCTTGTAAGTGGTCTTGTCAACATGGGAACTAAACGAAACTGATTTGGAGCCTGACCGAGAAGGACTGCTGCCACTTGAGGAGGATTCCTCACTGGACTCGGAGACCGAGCGCTGCTTCAAGATGCCTTGCAGTGGAGGGAACTCCTTCTCATGGACCACCTTAATCTCAGCAGATGAGGGGCAGTCATCATACTCTAAATCCTCATCTGACAGACCTTCACGTTTGCATTTCTGCAGTAAAAATATTAGAAGGCTTTATCGATCAGAAATCATACAAGCAATCATACTTAGAAACAAACTTGAAAATACCTTTTACTCGTCTGTATTTACTGAACATAAGCCATCACAACATCTTATTACATTACAATAACATGCCACAGATTTAAAGAAAAAAAGGTCAGGATGTTATATTTATCATATTATCTATTTACTTCAACCACTTTGCTTTGACCAGGCAATAAAACTTCTCTGAACAAGGATACAGTGAAAGGCACATTATCTGCCCATCCCATATTTAACAGTCCTCTACAAACGAACAGAAATGACATTTTTGTGCTGAAAACTTTTCTTCTTTCGGTTACAGCAACTGTGATAAATGACTTTAAGATACCGACATCAACAAGCTTCTTCTTTACCTTAAGTGTAGTCCATCTATAAAGTCTGGTCCAGATCTGTGATGTAAAATGGATGTTATTGCACAGAAACCATGAGAAAATGAACACAAATAACCAGAGTATGACTTAGACGAGGCTGTGATGTGCGCTTTCTGCACTGAGTATTTATTCCAAGAAATCTGAATATGCTTGGGGTACTTGATTCACAAGTCTTACTGCGTGTGTGTAATTTAGATTTTTAACGTAGCTTTAACAATTTTTCAGTCATATCGTTATGATGTCTGCAGTGTGACAGTTTGGCATGATGTCCCAACCCATCACATTATCCTGACACCAGGCTGACCAGTCCTAACACTAACCCCTTAATGCTAAGCACCAAGCGAGGCAGCCTTTAGTACCATTTTTTAAAGTCTTTGGTATGACTAGGCCGGGGTTCACAATTCTTACTGGTGAAATACGTTTATTGTTTCAATGTTAATGAACAATAAATGTTAAATTAATAACTAGACTGGCTTCTGTTTGATTTAAGCATGATCAGTAAAATTTAGGTAGGATCTGTAAAAAAAAATTATTTTGGTGATCCTGTGGGCTAGTGCAGAAAAAAACTAATTCAAGCCATGATGTATGGAAATAATTTTTCTTCTCTCACTATAACCAAGACACCTGACCTCTTGACTCCAAGATCAAGAAGTTTCTTGTTTCCCAAACATCTTCAAAGCCTAGTAACTACTGATGGTGGAAAACTAGAGTAATTGTGCCAAATCATTGTTTATTCTTTCAGTCAATGGCCGTGACCTTTGAGCTTTTGACCACCCCAAACCAATAGTGTTCTTCCTTACTCCAAAATTCTGTGGTCTAAGAAATCAATGCCTGATTAATTGCATTTTTGCTGGTTTAGATCCAAACCTGTCGAATATACTCAAATTGATCCCCATGACAGTCCCTCCTGTATAATGGGACCTTTGCAAACTTTACCCCCATGTTGTAAAGTTACAGAAACCTCTTGCAGTGATTTGTATGAGGAATGATTTAGGGACCTTCACTGGACAAATGCACAAAAATATTTCAGCAGATTAAGCACACTTCTAACATTGACAAGCTAATATAACAAGCTTTTCTAAGAACATAAAACTCTAATCTTCTCCGTGCAATACCTTGATGTTAACGGTCAGTTTTGTCTTGTTCATTGCAGTCACCTCAAGGGTGCAATCCTGCTTAGTGGTCTCAGTCTGAACCATTGTGCGAATCTCAGCTTCAGATTCAAGGTCAGTTAGTTCCTTATGGATGTTGGACTCAGTGACAAGCAGCTTTTCCTGAAACAAAAAATAAGTACATTTTATATTTGCTGCTAGGACAGGTCCAGATCTGCCATGCCCTGATGCACCAGCATATCAATGTGTTTTATATAAACAGGGTTTTTCCTAAAGATTTTATTGCTGGCAATGACAGAGTTCCATAAAAGCAGGGTTTTTTTTAAAGATTTTATTGTTGGTAATGACAGAGTTCCAATATTATTCATAAAGCACTTTAAAAAAATATAGTTCCAACCTGACTTTCGCTTTTCTTGGGGTTAGAGAACCTGCCCATGGAGTCTGAGTGGAAATCTATACAAAAGTAAATATGGAACAAAAAAACAAAATTTCAAATACTGTATATACTTGCTTAAAAGTCCGACTGTAAATGGCACATACCCAGATTTGCAGTCACATCATAATGTGCCAGCAGACCGGTTTGGATCTCTCAGTGGAACAAACAACCTAGACCCAGATCTGCCAGCAAATTATCCAACAGTAGAGCAGGGTCTATGATTGCAGTTGGACTTGACTTGTTAGCGATATTACATGGTAAACCAACTACACAGATACAGAACTGTATCATTCAAGGAAACATGTTCCAGACCAAAACAATAAAAAGACAAAAAAAGAAAGGTGTAAGCCTTTGTACATGTTTGCTAGCATACCTTACTGGTAAAAATGATTCTATTTAACTACAACCACCACCACCACAAATTCCCAAAATATTCTGATATACAAAGACATGAAAATATGTTTTACAGAAATTGAAAGAACTACAACTATGTGAAAAATGAGTCATCTGTTTACCAAAAAAAGTAGTTATTTAGAGGATTACCATATATACATGCATATAAGTAACGTCCAGAAAACAAAATGCACACAGCCACATCTGCAGTTGCATAATTCACTGGCATATCTCGGTTAATTTTTTTTGTTAGGCCTAATCAGTAAAACAAAAAACAGACCCTGATCTGCTGGCATATTATGTGATTACAGAACAAGGTCAGCAATGTTTAATTTGGATTAAACCTATACACAAAGTCTGTACTACCTCATTATAACACTGTTTATGGCAGCCATGGAGTATGCTGCCTTGCATCTACCATATATACTCGCTTGCAAGTCAAATCCAACTGTAAACTGCACAAATCCAGATCTCCCACACATAATGTGCAGGTACATCTGGGTCTGTGTAGTTTGTTAGGAGTAATTAGTAGAACAACATAGACCCTGGTCTGCAGGTGCATTATGCTATGGCAGATTAGGATCCTTGCAATTGCAATTATAAGCAAGTATATGTGGTAATTTTACTACTACTTATGGATCACATTCACCTTGTTCTATAATAGGAACCATACTATAATGAGGGTGTGCTGTACACAGTAAAATGATGACTTTGCTGAAAAGTGATAAAACCTTAAAATCAATGCTGCTAAATGAGATCAGAGTTTCATCAAGAACTCTGCCAAGTACATATCTGTATGTCACATGATGTCTGAAGGGAAAACAGATGTAGATAGAGCTGCTATTGATTGACCTGATTTCTGTATGCAGCCATATCAGCAGCAGGGTCCTGCTATGTGCTTGTACCTTGAGGTATTATTAGATCTTGTAACCAGTGAGAACTAGAAAAAAAATCAATTTAAACTCTATCAATACACAACTACTCTGTTCTTACAAAGTACACTAAATACATATATTTATAGACCCATGTCTGTTACAGCTGAGTAGATGTACGTAACCATACATGATACATCTGTTGTGTTCTAAAAACTCATTTATGTAAATCGCTTTCTGGAAATGCATGATTTTTAATCCTGAACATAATCTGTAAAGTTCTTTTTCTATCTCCTAGTATTTTCTATCATGAAACTTTTGGGTATTTATTTTTCAATTCAAGTACAAAAGTGATGTATACTTTAATAAAAGTGCAAGTCTGAAATTAGTGGACCTTCTCATAATTGGAACCACCTTCATTAGCCAAAGGTTGTTAATCCATGGCACATGTAGTTAGCCAACATGGAATCAACTGTTCTGCTACTGGATTCTGCAAAAAGAAGTTTATCCAACCAGATTGTTGATAGTCTTATAAACATTTTTTAATGAAGCTAGAGTGTCCTCTTTATTCGATTTGATTTTTGGCATCTGGTCTTGTGGGGCCATTTTTTTTCTTTTCTTGTTGGACTGTCTTTCTGACACTTACACAAAATAATAAAATGTAACAACTGAATATCTGTCAGACACAATGTAAACTGAATTAAGTTACCTACAGATGCAGAATAGCTCCTCTTACAGGAAGCATGTGCAACACTGTGTTGAATAAGCTCAGGTGTTGTGTTCAACCGCTCTTGTGGCCTAAGTGGTTAGAGTGTCCGCCTTGAATGTGGATGTCTTGAGTATGAACCTAGGCCGAGTCATAACAAAGACTTATAAAAATGATACTAGCAGCTACCTCTCTTGGCGCTCAGCATTAAGACGTTAGTGTTAGGACTGGTTGGCCTGGTGTCAGGATAATGGGACAGGGTGGGACATGATGCTACATGTCTTTGGCATGATGCCCAATTGCTAGATACCACTATCAACTGCTACACTGCAGAAATCGTAGTGATATGACTGAAAAATTGTTAAAGCTATATTAAAAATCCAGATCATACACACACATTGTTTAAACTGAAAGTAAACTATAACTGGCAATGGCAGTGGTGTAGTTAGATGTAGGTTATCTTATTTATTGGTGGAATATACATGCGTGTCCCTATAACGCTATCTCAGTGTATATACATATTTATGTGCATATACATAAGTATGTCTACATAGGCATGTGTATGGGTTATATGCATATAATGTACACATGCGTATATGCATGTATGAGTGTGCTTGGGAAGTATGTATTTAAAGTATTTATTCAATGTTTGTAATTTCAATAGGTTTGTGTTTCTGTATTAAACATGTCGCCATCAGTGTTTGTAACAAATGTATACATGTATGTATATGCCTGCTGATGGCCAATTAGTTAAATGCAAATAAAGTTCTCTCGATGTATACAGAAACAGAGTTGCATTTCCCTTCAAATATGTATACTTGATAAAATATCATTAATTCATCAATGAACATAAGAAGATTATAAATGATCCTATAATTAAAATTTTTCCAATATCTCTAATAGTATCCAGATGTCAAGTCCAAATGTTTCCTTCACAGACGTTCCATTTCAGAATACTGAATTATGCCACCTTTGTACAATTACTGTACACAAATTTTAAGACTGAGAATAGATAATACCAGTTTTTAAATTATAAGCTGTGAAATTATTTATTATTTTAATAAACCATTTAAAAGTGCAGTGTGATTCATGCCTGGCTCCTCCTCTGATGTATATAAGAACCTTTCAGTACTCCATCCATAAAGTAGGGGTTACCAATATTGATTCTATAAGTAACCTATTCATTGCAGTTGAGTTTTTGTTCCCTCATAAAATTTTGTTATCATACTATGCTCGAACCGTGAAACAAATTTTTTGTGCAGGACTGAAGAATTTCATCAAACAAATTTTGTCTAAATATTAAGAATATGCCCTCCGATTTTACATCACTTTCATAATGACTGAAATCTTTTAAATCAGTCTAGGAATTTAATAATTTACGCAAGTGAAAGCACACAAATTGTTGCTTACAAAATATTTGGCCTGGGCAACAATCCGTCCCATTCATTTATCACCTACGTCTGCATGTAGAGATACATTTCTTGTGAATATGCATAAACCTGTTCAGGCAATCACTGCAAGCATGCAAAATTTTCTTGCCATTGTGATCCAACATGAACTTTTACACTGTGTTTATGTGTTTGTGTTTCTTAATTTTTAACTTAGCTTTAACAATTTAGTCATATCGCTATGATGTCTGTAGTGTGGCAGTTTGTAGTGATGTCTAGCACTGAGGCATCATGCCACATACATGTAGCATGATGTCCCAACCAGTTACATTATCCTGACACCAGGCCGACCAATCCTAACACTAACCTCTTAATGCTGAGCACAAAGCAAGGTGACTGCTAGTACCATTTTTATAAGTCTTTGTTATGACTCACTCACGGTTCGAGCATAGCAGATAGTCTCCCTTAACTTTCAACTATGGTAAAGGAAGGCTTAAATTCTATATATCTGCTTACTAATTGCCACCTTGAGATCTTGTGCAAAATTAATGACACTGACCTGTACTTCTGTACTTTTGTCATGTATCAATTCCCCAAGAATAAATCTATCTTATATGCAAAACATTGGTCATAACATGCCCCTAGCAAGTTTGGCAGTAATTTGGATTGAAACAAAGATGACTGATAACTATGCAGTATTCAATCAGTCTACAAGGAAAATCTTCAAACCTGCTAAACCAGCTGAAAATTACATTCCCACTTGCAAAGTAATTAGAATGTCGAAATTCTGAATAGTCTCATTGCTGAAAACCATTTCAAAGTCATTTAGGTGCTCTTGAAAAGATAATGTAGCGATGAACATCTTGATATTCTCAGGCAAGCTTCATTATATGAACAATACAGAACTCGACTACATTTATTATCTGCACTGTAGAGTACAGCTGGCATAAAAGCAAGTAAAATGTAGGTAAATGCATGTTCAACTACTACTACTGCTGATATTTATTACAGTACTGTACATGTACATGTGTCTGCTTTGAGCCATGCAAGTAAGTAGATGTCAAGTTAACTACCCAGATATAGGTCATGTAGAAAATTAACAGCCGCAAGAAAATGCAAGGGCTGGTGTTGTGGTGGTAAAATATTTAGAGACCTGCTACTCATTCTCCTGCACAACTGAGCTTGATTTACTAAAATTTTCCTTCTCTGTGTTGTTCATAAAACTGAAAAACTTGTTTACCCTTATATCCATTCTCCACTCATCTTGTCCCAGATGTGCAACAAGAGTAAGTTCAAAGGCACATTATATGACCATCCAGTGTCGAGTAGTCATCTATGTTGGCACTAGGAAGGCATGGCTGACTCGTAAGATTGGCCAATGGGTCTCAAGGACCTGGATCTCTGGACATTGTATGTTGTCTTGAACCAAGCTTTATGTACAAAAATCATCTTATTTGACATACCTTGACCATTTGTCTCTGATCTCTTGATGTTCAGATCCCAGAATCTACAGCTGCTTTTTTTTTACTATCTCAAATGAAAGCTGTACATAGTCAAGACACTTACAGTACTCTCAACACAAATTATTCTGCAAATCTAACTTTTCTTTCAGTAACAATGACCTTGAATAGTGAAAGCTTATTTTGGTAATAAAATGAAAGAAACATTGTACTTCATTGTTTATTCACTTTTTTGTTCTTCATGAGCAATTTATTAAAGGCAAAATATATCAACAAAGTCTGTATATGTAACATATGCATCAATCAGTATGTACCGCTTTTGTCAGCAAACATTACACATTGGTCATTGGCGTGAATATAAAGCAAATCATGTTCAGTTGTCCTCAAAGAATTGAATGTTGTCAGACTGAAAACTGGATCCAGTAAAATCACAGGAGAGAGAGAAATATCAACCCATTGCTCGAAGGCACATGCCATTCACGCATGATATGGTGTAAGGTGCAAAATAACCAAGAGTGTATTATATCCAGTTTAACAATATGACAAAATCTCGCCCATACAAATCATCATTAGAAAATACATTCACTGTGAGTGCAAATGACAATCCTTTTTTGCCAGCATGGGTTATAAAAAGTACTATTAAAGCAAAGTAACTATTTACCAGCTGACATCAATGCCCGTTTGTATCAATTATGATTACAGATGGCAAACAAATAAATGCCCGGGTGTAGAATAAATACACCTCGTAGCAAGCACTAAACTCATTGTTTGAATTTACAAGCAGTTTATCAAATACAAATTTTTTTTATTACAAAGCAAGCCAACCCCGGAAGGCGACTTTGGATTCTTTTAAGTGTGCAGAGTTCTATATGTATACGATGCTGGCCCACATAGGAAAACCAACTTTGGTTCTTTTTACTATTATTCATGGTAATTTTGAAAATAAAAAGAACAATGAAGCAGTTTTTCAAGCAACACAGTCTAGTGCTTTGTGCATGGACATCAATGACCCTGAGTCTCCCAGAAGATTTAGAGGAGAAAAAAAAATTATTTGATGAATTCGTAAAGGCTAGAAAAGAAGAAAATGATTTCACTGACAATATGATTTTTGACATGGATGAAACTCCACAATGTACTTTCATCTCGTTTTTGGACAGAATGTCGATAAGAAGGGGGTTAAAAGTTGAGAGTTTGCATGACTGGTGCAGATAAAGAAATCTAACTTTAGTCCTTGCAGGAAATGTGTTGCCTCCAATGACAATTTTTCACAACATGAGGCAGCTAAAAAGTATTAATCAGGGGTCAAGCTAGACTTCAATTTTAGGGAGAAGTGACTTCTCCTTTTGGTCAGAACAGGGGGAAGTGGGAGCTAAACGTGGAGAAGTGGGAGCTAAACAGGGAGAAGTGAGACCAAAGCAAGAAACACGATATATATATATATATATATATATATATATATATATATATATATATTTTAATGATGTGTTCTATTTCTCAGTATGCTTTTAACAGTTTTAAGCTATGCCTTATTTTCAAGTTGAAAAATATGTTTTATGTTAGTATTAACATATATTTTGTACGCGTAAAAAATTTTTATATTCATACCCATTCTATTCATACTTGTAGTATATGTGTGTTTGAATTGAAGTAAATGCAGTGTGTTTTGGCCATATGACTTAAAAAGCACATCAGAAGCTATACACTGCAATTAATTTTAACTGATAGCAGTAACAAGATTAGAGTCTTGTAACTGCAAGTTGGTAAAAATGCTTAATAAAGTACCACTTAATTATTTTATTTTCTACAAGTTTTGTTTAAAATGGCAGTCAAAAAGATTCTACTGGTTAGAGACCAATTCTCGCCGCGTACCAATTCTCGCCATAATAATAATAACTCTGTTAATAATAATTACCTGATGCTTATTTTCGATCGGGCTTGTCAGCTATAATCACTCTTTTGATTTTTCAAACAGGAACCAAACTTTGCGTGCGGTCGCGAGTTATTATTAATATGGCGAGAATTGGTACGCGGCGAGAATTGGTCTCTAACCAGTAGCATTCTTTGAAACAACCCCTAATACATGTACATAGGAATAGATGCACAAGTGACTTCAAACCATTCTCTTCGTCCTGATTTCATTGCTCCCCATAAAACATTACTGTAACTATTCATAGCCAACACACTGAAGCACTAAAGTCGATATATAACTAAGCTGGACCCTTTTTCCCCCCAACCGAAAATCCAAGAATTCGTATTGCACAGAGCGAGTGCATCTATTTTTAGAAAGCGGGCTTTTCTCACTTTCTTGCTTCGTTGCAAAAATTCATTCATAGGACTGCATATTTATGTTTGCATTATTTGTCTACCTACTGGTAATGTTGTTGTTGTTGTTGTTGATGTGGGGCTTAACGCCATTTTTCAGCACACGATAGGCTATACATGGCGGCCAGTATTAATGGTGGAGGAAGAAACCGGGAAATCCCCAGAAAGAACCACCGACCCACGAGAACCTACTGGTAATAACGATATGCATTGGTTAAATAGTATTTGCTTCATTACTATATATATTTTTCGTATTTTCACGAAAATGAATTACAATAAGTCAGAAAAAACCTTGACCTTGCAGCATTGTTTCGAATTCCACAACCGAGATTGTCACGTTTCTGACCTACATTATTAAATATTTACACTAAATCTCCTATCACATAATATTTAATCTTTGTTTTCATTGTATTATATATTTTCCTGAACCTATTTGCTCAATTATTTACGAATACAGACATTTTAATGAAGTGGTATATCATATACGCAGCGAAATCCGCCATTACAAGTTCATTTACAGTTTCAAACTGATTTTATACAGAAAATACGCTAATACGGCCGTTAAAATCTCCATTTATTAAAAAAAAGAAATAAATTAGAAAATGCTCTTCTACTATTTGCATATTGATGTTTAAATTTCGAAACAGAATTTGGTATATTTTCATCATAGCACAGTGTGCCCAACTTCATGAAATCACGCAGTGATATCTTGCTCCGGAAAGGGTTACTGGTCAGTTTAGCTATTAAAACTTGCATGTGAATGTGCAAGAATTTCTTTGTCGCCGTAAGCTGATCGGTATCAACACCACGTAAATACATTTGGCCTTTGGTTACAACAGTGCCAGACCCTACTGGCTACAGCGAGGGGGCATCTCAAAGTCGTAATCTACAGTCATTTTACGTCCGAAAAATCAGAGGGCTAAGTCGTTTTCGCTTTCCTAACAGAAGAAGGCGAAGTTTACGTTTCTCAGGCGACTTTTTCGCCCACTCGCCTGGTAGCGTGACCCCTGATTAATGCACTGAAAGGATGAATAGTATGTGTGCAGGACAAGGGTTGTGTTGATGAGATGATGATGCAGTGGATTAAAGATTTTTAACTTAAGTACACAGTTTAATATTTTTCAAAAATAAAATTTAAGTTTGAGTGCATTTTCTAACATGTAACATGTAATTTTCAACTGAAAAGGTTGCTTCCCTGCTCTAGATAATTCATGATTATTAGTAATTTCCCATATTCAAGAGCATAAATATCTTCAGAGTTTGAAAGTTTCAGCAATATCACACTGCCTTCATCAGCCACTAATACTGAACACATTAGTCGCTGATGAAGGCAGTGCAATATTGCTGAAAATTCTGAACTCTGTAAATATTTCTGCTCTGAGTATGGGAAATTACTAATAATCATATAATTTTCGACTGATTTTAAAGGTGTCACACAACTTAAAACCAAAGTAATTTACATTTCCCACTGCATACAGGGCACACAAAAATTATTTTAAAAATTAATTTATGGTGTCCTGACAAATATGGCATCCCAGTATCTACAGTATATTTAATGTGAATTTTTTTTCTCTCTCTCTTTAACCATGATAGAAAAATGTCCTGGCAACGAGAAACACATTTAATCAATATACATGTATGTCATATGAAAATAACAACAATTAATTAATTTCTTTTATATGGACAACTAAACTTTCATCAGTTACAATTTGTAAAAAGTTCTTTGGTAGCCAATGGTACAATACAATACTGGGTACACAACTCTAACATAGTGTCTACTAATGTTATCTTGGAAATATGGCAAGTGGTGTTATTACTAGGACAATAATACACTATATGGAAATAATGTGGAATAGTGCATAAACGATGAATGAATGACTGATTGGTAATTGCAGGAGTTTTCATTTGCAATTGCAATAGTATATTTCATTCAGCTAGGGTGGATTGGAGATGTTAGACAAAATTTGAAGAAGGCAGGTCTGACAAAACACATTTGTGGTTGTTGCTAGCTTTGTGGTAGCTCTAGAGTTATTTTTAAAATATTTTTGTAGCCATTGATGTGTATAGCACACATGCCTTGAACAGTGTTTTCTGTTAGTTTCTACCATAAATATTTTCTCACTCTCAAGTTTTTTTGTGTTCATTAAGTTATTTAGCTTTTGTACCCCAGTTGGTACTCATAAAATCCATTCCTCGTTTGGCACAGGTGCATCCACATGGGTTACATGGGTAATGTTGAATATATGGTCAGGTCACAAAAATCGCTGGCACATCTGTTCTTATAACATCTATAGATTCAGGCCACCTATCTGGAAATATGGGGTTAGCATACATTCTTGGTTTTTCATTGCTTAAGTTTCTTATGTTCTCCTGTGTTCATGTCTTCATCTGTCTCTTGTTAAACTCTGAATATTCTAAATTTAGTCCACAATCTTGCTTTAAAAAAATATCAACCCACTTGGTGCTTCTGTGTTTTTCACCCACCCCCATCCCCTGAAGTGCAACATATTTTTAAACCATAAAGTGTTTAACAAAGTTGATGATGTGCTAGGACCAAACAGTGAATATTCAAACAGTTTATTCATGTAATCATCATTGATTTGGGTCACAAGATACATTTTCGTTTATGAGCTCCAACAAACTGCTCAACTGCATGTGCATGTGTCTCTCAAAATATTTTGTGTTGAGCGCTATCAGTTGAAGAGACCTTAAGTTATTTTTGTTATACATGTTGTTGTTAGATTTTATATCAACTCCATCAGCCAAAGCAGAAAACAAGGATTTTCTTTTTACTTTTTAAAAGTATTTCCTAGTATGTGGACAACATGACTGAGACAACCGGACTGAGACAAACAGATGGAGATAAGAAAAGTAACATTAGCAAATCAGATTTCTGTGTTAAATGGGCAAGACAATATGATCGTCCATCCTGAAGCAGTAGCATTAAAAGCTTTTCAATATGATTGCCAGGGCAGCCATATCATCCGTCAGATAGAACCAATTTTTCATAGTGGATCAACTATAAATTACAGTATTTTGATGAAAGCAACATATGAATACGACCATCAGTACAGAAGGTATAACACCAAACCTGCAAATTAAATGGTCGGACCTTGTAGGTCTACTACACAAAACAATTTCAAAAAACTGATGCGTTCTTTATTTAATAACCACTCCACCACGGCCCAAATCCTTCCTGCAATAGTCAGCGGCTCCCCCACCCATCAACCTTTCCATCCACGGCCCAAATCAATGCTTACCAACCAAATATAAATATGCCTCAGTGTTATCTAATTTTAAATAATTCGCCATGTAAAACAATATCAATACAAAACAATATTAAACAAAACAGACGCATACATTTACTAATCAAAGATGATCTTAAATTACCGTCAAAAGTATACTAAAATACTGGAGCTCTCAATCAAAAATTATAGCTGCACCTTAAGTTATTAAATCTAACTGCAAACAAGAATTTTGGCAGAAATTGAAGGAATGTGTAGTGGAATGAAGATTCTCCCCATCCCTTTCGAGGAACCATTCACATACTCTCCACCCACCTCTGTTATTCCTGTACCACATATAGCTGGTATATAGCCCACCTCCACCCGTCTGCAGGCCACAAAAGCCCAAATCGGAACACTACCCCCCTCCCTTACAACCACAACAAACTCCTCCCATTTAAATACGGCCCAAACCCTGGACTACAATTAGTACTAACCTAATATTCGATGCCTGCGTATTATCTGAATCTCAATGTTCCATTCATGCAATATAACTACTGACAATCCGCACGGCAACTTACTGTTTTATTCGAGAAACTTCCACTTCGAGAAGATTCAAAATGGAATGAGGATGTTTCGTCAGAACTTTAATCAATGACCTTGCACAGTGCTATTGGAAAAATACCGGCTACGCACATTTACAGCAGAACATGTGATAGTTCAGGTAAGGTCAAAGGTCAAATCTTAGTCATAACAATGGCTAGAAGCGTTACAAGCCAACAGACTAGTTAATATTCCAGTTGCAGTGGCTGAGAACAAGACGGGATTTCCTTTCCAAATATGATTTTTAAAATCATGCATCTCAAGATAATTTGATGTAACAATTATTGTAGACAGAGAAAGTTATTTTCTTTTACAAATCAGAGATAGGGCATTTTCTTTCAATCCCTTCCCCAACAAAAAAAAAAAAAAAAAAAAAAAAAAAAAAATAGAAAGAAATTAAATGCATGGTATGTAAAGTTAGGTTCAACTCATATCAAAACGAAGCCATACGGGAATTTTATGTTCTATATTTCATAAGGATATAGGAATAATAATTGTCCGATAAATGTACAAAACCTTGGTGAAACATTCTCACGATGAATCGTGTGGGTTCCTCTGGATTTGTATGTTCTGTGTGCAAGTCAGCTTTGGTGGACATTTTCATCTGGGTACCTTGTTGGTCAACTTTTAGGTCTAGGAACGTTGAAAGATAGAATGCCAGATTCCTGGGCCTGCATATTCAGGGTTGTAAATACATACAGTTGTGTCACTAGGGGTGGGGTGTGGGGGTGTGGACCGCAACGGGTGACACCTAAATGACTGTCTATAAAATTTTTGAATTTTTGTGCAGGAAGGAGGTTAGCTACGATGTCGTTGCCTCAACTTGTCCACGAGGTAGGAGTACTAATATTAGTACTAAAGTCCGACTATCTCAATCCGTTTGTTTGTACCCCCCTACCGATTTCAATAATGGAAACCTTTAATGTGATAAAAAGTACAGGGAACTTAGTCAATTCGTTCATTGATTTATATTTTCTAACCTGACTGTGAGTATAATGGCCCTAACACTGTCAACGTCTGCGCGTTTCATGCTTAACGATAGTTTTCGATTTAACAGACGGACATGCTCGAGATCCATTTCCCGTTCCTGGACAATTCCATTTTCAGCAAAGGGGTGTCTGAACGACTACAGATGTACATACATATGTCGTCTGCTTTCGATATCTACAATGTCGAATCAAGCAAGGAAAAAGTATGACAACAACAAATTTGCCTTTGACGTGGATTTAACAACTGGTTTAATTTCTATGTTCATGTGTGCAAAGGGATATAATTCCAAACTCTCAACGTTATGGTAATTTTCGGAATTATCCGGTAGTTACCGAATAGGATGAACTACGTCATTATGTTGTCTGATGGAAATAAACTATCCCATAGTGTACGCAATATGGCGTCGTGTTAGTTTGGAAAGTCCGTTAAGCATGAACGGTGCAACTCTTTAACCAAAAAATTGTTTGTAGGCAAAAAACTGAATTATACAAAAGATTTGATTTGGTTTTTAAATTCTGGGATAATAAGGAAATTTGGGAAGGGGATAAAAACACATACAAACTAATAAGGGACTTTTATACCAAGAATCAAAGATGCAAAGTAGAAAGGGAAAACTGGGGGTTGGATTGGAACATTTCTTGGACAAATTGGGCAAACATAAAATCATTAAAAATTCAGAGTATCAATTTTAAATATTTACACGATGTTTGGCTCACTGGAGAAGTTGCAAAAAGAAAGGGTATGATAAAAATTATCCCCCAGTGTCCCCTATGTAAAGCGTACAACTTTACAAAAACACATGTCATGACAGAATGTAAAAATAAAAAAAGGATAAGAGACAATATTATTGCTTCTATAACTAAAACAATTAAATATCAGCAAAACCGAATCTTATACCTGGACGTGAAATTAGAAAAAAAAACTTTCTTCAAACTAATTAATTATATAATAGACACTATGAGGGAATGTGGACAGGTTATCATGATACATAAATAACCTGTCCTCTTTTAAAATTTTCTTAATTCTTGACATTTTGGAATTTAATAAAATTTTACGAGAACACCTAGAAACTAGTTTTACTTCAACTTCTACTTTATCGTACATCCCTCCAAATTTAATTTTTTTTTTTTTTTTTTTTCTACTAATCAACACTATAGAACTGGAATCTTGTACTAACATAATTAGATAATCAATTTTCTCCTAAATTTAAAATTGGACAGGGTTATCTGAATATCGATGAAGTAGAAGACAGAAACGCCACCGGGCTATACCACAAGGCGCTACGCGAAGTGGGAAGGTCGGTGGAAGAGCCTCCGAAAAAGACGTGCAGAAAATGGACATGCAAACACAAACACAAGGGGCTTTTTTTTTTCCCTTCATGTAAATGGATTCCAGATAATAATAAAAATAGAAAAGGACCAACAAAAACTTATATAAATATGCAATCCCTTTTGGACCTTTATATTTGGGTTTTTAAATAGTGGAGTTGTATGGAATAAGGCTATGTCTTGCTAAGAGAAGCATGTCATTTAAATAAATAAAAACATGTGGTTCCTTACAGACTGACCTTATGACCAACCTCCTTTATTTCAATTAAAATAAGAAACGATACATAATTCTGCACTCATTTAAAACACCAGGCTTTATTTTTTTAATAAAAATCTAAAATTAGTACACCGTTTCTTATACAAAATGATAAAATTTGCAAATGAATTAAAAATTAATTTCGTCTTGGAAAAAAAAAAAAAAAATTTTTTTCCTTCAATAGAAAACTTTGAAAGAATGTGGTTACTATGCCGTCCTTACAAAAACATCTATAGCACACATACACTACAGCATTACACAGATAACATACACAGGACATAGGGACCCTTTGGCAAAGGTCACTGGAGATAAAAAGATGATGTTTTCCAAACTGGTGATTTAAACCAGAGCGGGAAACTCATTTTTTAGATAACACTAGGAAAAAATAAAATACCCCACAAAAAATTGGGATCAAAATTCTGTTTTAAAATAGATACACTTGCAACACCTCTGAGGGGGATACACTTAAACATAAAAACCTTTTTATTTTTTTGGGTAAATAGGTGGGGGGCATCTGTCTGGTGCCCCCCCCCCCAAAAAAAAGAAAGGTGCAAGGGGATGCCAGTATTAGTGCCATTTTGGTCACAGTCAGGTTAGAAATTATAAATCAATGATTCAATTGACTTAGTTCTGTGCACTTTTTATCACATTAAACGTTTTAGTTATTAAAATCGGTACGGGGATGTAGGAGGTCTATGGGGGTGACACCATGAGTTACCGCACATGACTGTCAAATTTGAATTTTTGTGCAGGAAGGAGGTCCATGGGGGTGACACCACGAGTTACCGCACTGGGTGACACCAACCCTAGTGATGCCACTGAATACATATACAATGTAGTCTCTACAAATATCCATTATTCGGGGCTTATTGCTGCTGGTTTAGAGTAAGCCGGTGGATCTCAACCTGCAGACTAAAAATACACATATAAAAAGACTATCCCCGCCTCCAGTGTAAACTGATATGTGGTCAAAATGGCCACCCAGTTTAAGTAGGAGAGGAAATTGTGAAGTTCATGAAGAGAAAAAAAAATGTTATATCTGTGTCATATAATGCACTTTTAGAAAATAAAATCATTTTCCAATAAAGGGGTTTCAGATATTAAAATTTTTTGCATTTTAATAATATTTTTTAATAATATGCCTGAAGCCTATCAATGAGCATCATCTGCCGAATCATCCTTTGCTTTTTTAAAGGTGGCTCTTCTTTTACTGGAATGATTATATTTCAGCAAAGTGTAAACTGGGGTGGGGCCAGGGCCTGGGATGTATATTAAAAAAATGTTCAGCAGTCATATAGTTTGGAAAAGTATATTCTTGCTCAGATTTATGAAAATGCACTTATTAATATTATATCCTTTTTATATGCTCTGAAAAAATTTACTTAACTTATATGGTACAAGAAAAAAATACCCCGTTATAACAAGAAAATCTCAGCACCCCCTCCTGAAAAGTAAATGGTCAGTCACCCATATTCCTCCTCCCTTTTGTAAATATAATATCTACAAGTTCAAGGTAAATAATGCAAGGGTCTTACTCTGACAAAGTTATGCACCAGAGGGGAAGGGGTAGATTTTGTCTTTGTTTCACTGGCACTTTGAATACATTATTGACCATGGGCGCCCGCAGCATGGGTCAAGGGGGGTTACGTCACCCGCCCTGGAAATCATACTGCAAATATATATATATATATATAAATTCCGACAAGTTTAATCATGCAAATGAAGCTGAAAATATGTCACAAAATTCTGTTCAAAATGCTTAATAAATATTAGCTTTAGCTTCAGACTGCTTCTTATACTAACTCTCCCGGCCGTGACTGACTGACCCCCCCCTGCAAAAAATCCTGCTGGTGCCCATGTTATTGACTATATCATGCCTCTCACAAGGAAACAGAATCATACATTTAAGGGTATGATAGTTGAGTAGTAAAATATTTATATATCAATTTTACAAAAGAATATTGCTATGGTATTAAACAACTTTTTTTCCTACTGGTTCCAAGTGCTTTACCATGCAAACTGGTCAGAAACCTCTCGTCAGTATGGAATTTTCAAACGGGATGGTCATTTTCTGTAAGCAAACTAATGGGAATCAAAGCAATAAACTGTAGGATTACCAATATTTTCAACTTTTAAGTGCAAAGAACTATTAGGAAAATTGTTGCCTAATTCATAGGCAGCTTCTATTTTCTTATAACTGAGGTAGAAATGCCCTATGGACAGCCTCATTTGTCAGAGTGCCAAGATCTATCAAGTTTGCTAACAATGTTAATGCAATTGACATAAGCTATCAAGTCCCCACCATAGAGCATTTTCAGTAAAGTCACATGTAGATGATTTTAGGGTTATGTGGTTGTTGTTGTTGTAGGGTTTAACGCCATTTTTCAGCACAAGATAGGCTATGCATGGCAGCCAGTATAAATGGTGGAGGAAGAACCCGGGAAAACCCAGAAAGAACTTCCAACCCACGAGAAGCTACTGGCAAGCTTTCTCACATACCCACATAGGCTGAACCCGAGACTCGAACCCACGCAAGATGGCAGTGATCTGTGATGGTGAGCGCTTTAGACCACTCGGGCCCCAGACCATGTGGTAATAATGTACCTATACCGAGGGCAAGCTGGCAAGGGGTTATATACAGGTCAGTCAAAATCTGCCTTTTTTGAGACATGAAAAAGAGATCGAATCAGTACATAGATTGCTAAAACACCGGCAGAAAGCCCATTTTCTGTAATGTATGTTTTGCTTTTATGGAGATCAGCAGAAATTTTTTTAGTTGTCATACTCTCTATATTACACTTACTACAATGATAATTATTTAAAGAGGGTGACACAATTAGTTGCATGGCATAAAGTGTGGCCCTCTAATATATGCATATTTAAATACATCGCACATAGTTGCACATGCAATGAAAACAAAAAGCACTGATATGCCCCCCCCCCCCATTTGTTTCAATCTGCACTGGTTGTAAAATTAGGGTTGGTAGGTATTTCTTTTTAACATTATTATAATGATTAGTATATATAATGTATTAAGCCACTTCAAGTATTGGGCAAAACCAGCTCCACTAGATGCACATACTGATTTTGGGATTTTTTTACACCCTTCAGGAAAAAAAGTGCCAGGGTCAGCAATGAAAAGCAGGAACAGTTGGCTGAACAGAAACACACAATTTTTTTTTGCCTAACATAAGCTACATTATATATGGATGTAAGAACAGAGAATTTTGTTAGAACATGCTCAAACTAGCTATATTGTGTATATATAATAATAACAACTCTTTAGAACAAACTGGAAAGTTTCAGAATCTAACCTTTAAGTCTGTAATGCATTTGTCAAATCAAACACGTTCCACTTTTCATCCACTGAATTAGATACTTTAATGCAGTTATATATGTACTGTTTATAATTATTTTGGGATTCTGTTCCTGATTAGTGGCTCCATGGCCCAGAATACTAAAAATGGTTCTTGAAGAGTTTTTTATTTGGTTTTGAAATGGAAAGGTGGTTAGCTAAGACTGAACTTGAAATGGGAGTGTTGCCATGTTTTCTAGCATGAAATAGTATCATGAGATATAATGGGGCCATAATGTCTGGAACTTTCTGCATCAGTTTAGCATTTCTCAAAAATATTCATTTACATGGACTAACATCTTTCAGCTGTCTTCCAATATGGCTGCAGACAATGTAATCTGAGAGGGTCTACAAGTACAACAGTAAAGGACTTGAAGAGCTTAAGCACCCTTAGCTAGTACAGTACTACTATGTTATTATTAATTCAACCAATGGGACCAAAGATACTCATCTGGACTGCAAAGCATACCAATTCCATGGTAGCTGGTGCTTGCACTTATTCTGAAAGATGGAAAAACAAAAATGGGGTGGGAAGGAGGAAAATGAAAGATACACATGAGATGGGGATGGGTGGGTAAGAGCATATTATATATAAATTGAAAGGCACAGTCATATAATAAACAAATTAGATAATAGTCTCTTGTGTAATTATACCAGCTACATTGTATGGTGGGGAATTTAATGTGTATGTAAAGATAAAACTCATTTAGCTCCCTCAATTTTTCTACCAATACAGTTTCTGGTATCCCACTTGAGCATAATATTGAGTTTGTTTTGCAAAATGGGATACATAAATATTTTCATAAACCTACCTGCATCCAAACAAGCAAAACTGACACACACATGACCAACCACTGCAGAAGCATCAGGAGCCATAACTTGAATGCTGAATGTGCTAGTACATGATGCAAATTGTCATTCTTCTCTCCTTGCAGCATTTTAAAATGGAAGTCAGTGGCAATGATTTAATTTCCTTGTCAATCTATACATTGTAATCCATGTGGTTACTTGTTCAATTTCCTGAACATATAAATGCTACACTACATGTATCTGCTTTACGATGAGCTTATATCTCAAGATGAAAATGCCGGGGTAATTTTGACACAGGCATTTTAGCAAGCCATGAAACCTAATTATGCATTACCTCAACACAGAGAAAACTAAAGCACCATATATATATCTACACTGAGATCTTATCTTGATTGCCAAGACAACAGCATATTAACAGATAATTACTGCAAGTAACTGTTACTTAATCAACACTGGTTTAAAGCACTTATTTCAGCTAAATACTGTCATCTCACATGTACTCAAAATGACTAACATGTTAAGTGTAGATCTAAGCAATTTCATAGCACATAAATAACATGTACACTCACATAAGTGCTATATAATAAGAAAGACCAGGTATTGCTGCAAGTGCTATAATAATAATAATAATGTCTTTTTTAAAGGAGCTCATTTGGTCAACAAATCAATCTGCCTTAAGACATTCTACAGTTAAATATACATGTTTATGGTGACTGTATAATGTAAGTGCAGATCTATGCAATTTAACAAAACACAACACCTTCTGTGTATATTCTTTATCATAACATTTGTACAGCATGTACATGAAAGCCTCTGGTGTTTATATATATAACCACAAATCCCACTGTGAATGGAATATTACCAAGTTTTAAAAATCCCACTATGAATGGAACATTACCAAGTTTTAAATAGACTTTTTACATAATGATAATGTCTTTATTTAAAGATGGGCTTCATTTGGTCAAAACCAATCTTCCATGAGGCCTTCTACAATTACATATGGTGTACAATTTTTACAAGTTGTGGTGTGTTTAGACAACTAAGTAATTGAAAACTATATAATAAAATATGTGAAAGGCATTACAGACGAGTACAAACATGCTTCATAATTATTTGTCATGAGCCTGTGTAAGGCATAACAGGTAAGGACATGTACTTGGTTTAAAAGAATAGTTCAGAAGAACCTGTATTGAATGACCACCTCTTCTCCCAAATATTATGGTCTCTTATGACGCATCAAAACACTAATGAATAAGTCTGTACAGGGTGAACCTGGTCTCCCAAGAGAGGTGGTCTCACAGCAGTGGTCTCTCAAGATGGGTTTAAATGTAGTACTGAAGTACACAAAAGACATACAAAATGATTGTTTATGTAAATGTTGACAATGTTACTTCTTAAAACCCATGGATGAATCAGCTGACTGTATATGACTAGATGGAATTCCAAACTCTGACTCTAGAAAATGCAAGATTCTTCTTACAAAACTTGAAAGTTGGTTTCCTTATACTGTAAAATTTTAATAACTGCAACCAGTCATGTGAAAGAAAATGCTGAAGTCAATGAAAATATGTATGAACTTGCAAGATCATGAGTGATTTACGACCTGCTGTAAACCTGCCACACAAGCTTTCCCCTGCAGAAAAAATCTCAATAACTTTGTCATACAAAAAAAAACCTCCACACTAACACACTGCACTCTCCTTTTTGTGTAGTTAGTAACAGGATTAATTTATTGTTGGAAATGTTCCTGCATGCTGGACTGCTTTGGGGAAATGAGTGATTGTAGCCAGTTATCTTTCCAACAGGTGGAGCCACAGAACAACCCAGTCCTGATATTTGGTCATCCTCGGAGTTTATCATTAGCCAGAACAATATTGAGCGATAAATAATTGTCAAACCTGCAATATTAAATGTATCAGTGAAAACTACCGGTAATATTGTCTTATTTAATTTTTCGGTGTATCAATATGTATACTATATTAGAACTACAAGACACTAAAATCGCCGTTTGTCTTCTGTTTCAATTAAAATAGTATATCTTGCCACTTTTTGGTCTCCTTATGTTGAAACCGTTAGTACCAACCTATTATATATAAAATCTTAATGCTACTAACTTCATTTTCTTATCCACTGATTAGTTGTTGTTGTTGTGGGGCTTAACGCCATTTTTCAGCACACGATAGGCTATACATGGCGGCCAGTATTAATGGTGGAGGAAGAAACCGGGAAATCCGCGGAAAGAACCACCGACCCACAAGAAGCTACTGGCAAGCTTTCTCACATATCCACATTCGTCGAATCTTAAGACTCGAACCCACGCAGACATAGGTGAGATGGCAGTGATCCGTAACGGAGTGCGCTTTAGACCACTCGGCCACTCGGGGCCCCCTCCACTGATTAGTGTGGCTTTAATAAAACCAATTGATTAATGTTGCCTAATGAGAATCTCTTAAACAATAGTTACAAATGGAATGCTGCATTTTCTAGTTAAGTACATGGAAGAAAGAACTACAAAATATACAACTTCTTGTCTTATTTCTTTACAGTTTCGTATTTAAACCCTAAACGAAAATAAAATATTGGCCTTTATTTGTTCAACAAAAGTGAAATATATGGTCACAAGGAGACAGACAGACTTGGTATGAATTTATAATTACTTCTATGAAAAGAGCCAGGAATCATATTAATAAAGATTAAAAAGGAACTGGTGTGAGTGTGTGTGTTAATCAGAAACAATTCCCTTTTAAAATATTACACCATATGTTTTATTGCCACAAAATCTAATGTAATATTTTAAATCTTATTGCAAACTGTCACTGCAAAACTGAATTTAACACACCAAGAACAATAAAACTTTACTTAGACCATGATAATTCTCTCTTCGTGTTCCTTCCAAGTAATATTTTAGGTATATGTTGTCAGAATAAAATGAAAATAGATCATTTCACTTCATGCAAATCTGACATATACCACTGCACACACACACCTGCACATCCTCTCTCTCTCTCACCAATATGTGGCTTAATATCAAATTAAACCCAATTTAAATAAGAAGGATAGGCATCATAATAAAGATAATAATACTCTGTCTCTTTTAACCAAAAATTATTTTCTGTACGAGAGCAGCAGTAACATAGAAACTTTTTGCACTTATATAACTGGTCTAGGACAACGTCTTTGAAAAATTTATTGTCGTAGACCTCCAAACTGAGAAGAAAAAGAACATTTACATTTGCATATATATGCAGATATGATATTACCATAACAATACATCAAATATATGTTTAAAGCAAAAAAAATATTCAACGAGAATCTTGTATATTTCCAAACTAAATAGCTAAAATCGTTTCTAAGGAAGTCAAACATTTTTACTAAACTACCTCACCAAGTAACTATCTAAAGAATTATTCAAAATAAATTGCTGAAACGTCCATGATTCATATGATTTTAAGGATATTAATCTGTTGGAAAATATTTCAAAAAAGAATCACAGAGTTAATTGTGTGAAAATAAGTATTTTATTGTTATGCAGATGCAAGAAAATGTGATTTTCCAATTTCGACTACAATATCACTGATTATGCCTAATATTTATTTACCTATCAATTAACTCTTTTTGCCCAGATAACTTAGCTCCTCGTCTTTTTTTAAATCCTCTCTCACCAACAATAACGTCCATAACCCATCTGATTGAGACATTTTGTAAAGCAAGATGAAGATGCTATCTTTTTATTGCTTGTTTGTTAAGATGGAAATAAATACCGGAAATAATCTTGGACCGCTTTGTTTCATGCTGCCATCTATTGGTTTAAAGGGAAGATAACTGGCTATGGTTCATCATTCAGCTGCTAGTTCTGTTGGGCAAATGCAATAGACAAGCTTATTGTAGGCCATGGTTTACTGACACATGAATGTCAACAAATCAAATGAAGGTTCAGCAGCTTCATCTTTGACATACTTGCATGACCGGTGTGTCTAAAAAGCATACGTGGCTGACCTGCTGTACAGTACTTTTAGTGATAGAGAGAAGCAGTTTTGGCTGAATGCAATAGCATAGGTTGATCACAATAGTGGCTCATTATAGACATCAGTACAGTTCTTCCTTGTCATAATGCAGTAAATGGGGTCCATAACCACTGTGTTATATATTGAACCGTGGTACAGTGATGACTACACCATGTACCAAATCGTGCCATAATGAGACCCGAATATATATATATATATATATATATATATATATATATATATATATATATATAGATATATATAGAGTATAGTAGGAATGAACATATTTTGCAATGAAATAATGTTTTACAAAGGGGAAAAAAAGGTTGTTTGCTTTCATCCCATATTGTCAAATATTTGGTCAAACAAATACAACGTTTAATATTGGTCATATGGTCTACAGCGGAACCATCTTACAAAGATGATGAGATGTAATTTCCATTGTGGCACAATTACTGACACTGGCTGAATACAAAAGTGGCTAATTAGACAAAAGCAGACTGAAAACACATTCTGATTCTGGTGATGTCCAATTTATGTACAATGGTTTTAACATACTCCTCACACTTAATTACACGACAGGGCAATGTCATGATGGCTATTATAAAGAGATCTTCAATCAGCACAGAAGCAAACACAATGAACGTGTATTGCAATTTGAATAACATGAAACAAAATGAATTTATTGCAAAGAACATAGCAAATGTTTCCGCAATGCTTATATTCAACAATATTATCCTCAAGCTATACCATTTTTTAAAACTATCTCTGCTCAACAACTATAGATATTACAAATATCCTGAGAACCTAAAAGTCTGAACATAAAAACCTACAAAAAATTTAGATCAGCAATTGCTTACTGCAAGCACAAGACCAAATATTGCCATATTTATGAAAGGGGGTGTTGTACCTTCAATCTATCCAAACAAATGTGCATTTTGTTTGGGAGAAGGAGGCTCTGTGTATATTCATTTCTTTTTATCGCTGCAAAGGAAAGATTCTATGAAGACACTATATGCAGCATTTTATTATAAAAATAAAATGATCTAGAAGGTGTGTTAACACTTGGTTGTTAAATAGATAAACAGCAGCTTGGGTATACGTATGACATCTCATCAAATCATTCCTAAATAGTTTAAGCTAAATTGACCCAAAGTTTCTTATTTGCGCACAAAAAAAAACTATTGATAAATATTTCAAACTGTGTACAGTAGTAACAATTTACTAAGCTGCTATACCCTCCAAATTCTGACCCAAAGTAGTGAAATACACTTTTGCATTTATAACCTTTGAAACTGGTAACGAGATTCCAATGGTAAGACTGTATTATGAATCTCAGCCACCTGAAGTATTAGTGATGAAATCATCAAAATACTATATCTTACCATTATCCATGTTCCTAATGTGTAGTGTGCATACTGACAATTGCATTTTCCTACAGATTCGTATGTGAGAAAAATAAAGGGGGAGGGGTCATTACATTTTTCTCCTAGTAAAGTTTCATTTCCGTGATAAGACTAATACCAATAAATTTCAAGTATGAAGCTAAAATCTAAAGAAGGAAGTCAGAATAGTATGGAAATGTTCAGTTAGATAGCACTAGATATTTCTGGGTTATGACCAAATTTAAGGATGTAATCTCTTACCTTTAAAGCCACTAACAAATAAAAACTGCATAACCATACATACATTTTTAAACATCACAGAATGTACAAACCAAATTGGTTTTAAAAAATGGCATGACAGTGCTGATTCTGTTGTGATCAAGGGCCTCCGTACACTGGAGGGGGGGAGCACTTGCCCCCTCCCTTCAATTTTACATGTAAACATGTTTTGGCATACATCTGTAAAACTTAATAGCTGACCACTATAAGTCTGCCACCCACCTGGAATAACTTCTGCCTGCACCATTGGCTGTGATTATTGGATACAAGCCACACCACCATTTCCACCACAGCATACAAAAATCTCCATAATTTGCAAATTCCAACCCAATAATGAACACGTACCACTGGTGAAAAAAAAAAAAGAATCTTGTGTTTTTTTTAAAAAAAGATTTTTTATTGTAATGAAATTTATCAGGCCATAGTATTTGATTAGGCCTAAATAATGTGTTCCTATAGCAATGGTTTAAAATTTGGGTAGGCATGTCATGTTTTTTTAATAACATTATATATATGTAATCTATTTAATGCTTTGTCTTTATTTCTTTGTTCCTATTAAAAAACATATTAATAAGGGTCTGAAAACAGAATATTTAACATTAAAATGTCTGATGGCTGCTCTACCCTCCCCCAGCCTTTCTTTCTCACTGAGTTAGTTGGCAAGGCACCAGACTAGTCAAACAATAAACATAGGGATGGGCTATGAATAAATGTCTTCTGGTAAAGTCTCCCCAACCCCACCACCACATCTCTCTCTCTCTCTCCCTCCCCTCTATCTCTCTGGACCATCATAGGATACCTGTAAAAATCCATGAAAAAACAATCGTAGCAGATTTTGGCCAGTGTCATGTGATGATGTCTTTGGACCTATGAATGATGTCAAAATATAGTCACACAAACCAACGGAAAGGGGAAAGATAGAAATAACTCTATGTTCGGTAGTAACGTTAATTAAATCATATAATACATTTAAATGTTTGAATCACTTCTTGCTGGTTCCTCATTTCACTTAGTTTATATTTCCCACTTGTTTCAACATGCTGTGTGTTCACTGTTCAAGTACTTAACTAAGCTATCCTTATAGCGCTCTACTTTCTTCATTTAAACCATCTTTCATGTTCAAATCTTAAGTGTGGCTTATATTTATTTACTCAACATTAAGGAAAATATAAGTTCAGAAAATAAAAGATGCAACTTCTCATTTGCAAAGGAGATTGCAATTACCGTATTTACTGCATGTTTTCAGACATCGTTTGTTTTCGGACACTGTTTTTTGGGGGGCAAATATAATATTTAAACGCCTTGTAATTTTTTGGACGTTGCTCCACTATAATTTTTTCTACAATTTATGTTTTCGGACACAATCTAAGAAGATCTGATGCTTCGTTTTAAAGTAAAATTCGCAGTGTGTTTGCCTTTAATTTAACTGATACAAAGTTCGCTTCATTTGGTAGCCAATTATTTAATGTGATCACAAACTTCCATGGATTGGTTGTCAGTGTAGACATCGTTACACATGAAACCACTTCACGCAGGTGTGACAGTTATGGCTTTGATTAGAAACCATGATCCCTGCTTTATATCATTAAACAATAGATCAGAGAGTCAGTATGGATTAGTAAATTCATTGGCATCATGCAACTTAACAAACCCCTTATCTCTGAGGCATTATGTACCACGGGTTTAAATGTAGTTATTGTTCTACAGGTAATAAACCTTTCTGTAGATGATAAATATTGATTGTGGGTTCAACATGTTCGGTACATTGTGTGCTCTTTTAACGAAATCCAGATGGCTGCCCTTTATTTCCGAACACACCTGTCAAAGAAATCCCACAAATTATAGTAGGAACAATTATCACCTAGACACCCTGAAATCTCCAACATGCATCAAAACAATCTTTCAGCTGTCGATTGTTTCTAGTCGGCAGGCTCTTCTCATTTTGAAGCTACCCTCGCCTAGGTTGAAAACAAAAAGAAGAGAGAACCACAACAAATAGATCACCTTTATTTTAAAAAAATACCAACATATTAATGACTTGTATATTGCAACTTGCTTGTTATTTTTACCCTTCCTAGGCATGTGTACAACACTCACCCCATATGAAGCCTCTCATCCTTGGTGCTCTAAGATTAGCCCTCATACATGTACCGGTATTTCTACTCTCGATAGTAAAATGTTTCTGTCATAAATATCTTCAGAGTTATAATTCCAAATTTTTTTATTTAGTTTATATTAATATCTTAATTACACTGACATAAAGCTTGCATGCGTTTGTAAGGTAGATTTTATTGATCACTGATTAGTAAAGGGTTAAACTGGATTGCACGATTACTAATATGGCGGTTATTTTGGAAAATATGCACACAATCATGGCTCTAATACATGTATGGCTGCGTTTTCTGGTGGATGGACATGTATCAAATAGACAAAATAGGCAAGTAATGCCTGTTTTTCATTCATTATCCTTTCCGTGGTGTTAGACAAAATACTTGTTTTACTTTGTGGCAGCACGTCTTCATGTGAGCTAATGGTAACTTCGTTACGGACGAGGGGGGAGGGGGCACAAATTTGTCTTCCCGTTTGTTTTCGGACACCTAATTAAAGAATTTAATATGTATTTGGACAACAAAAAAAGTAATTATTTTTTGCCATCTGAACACATGCAGTAAATACGGTACGTGCAAAAGGCAAAGATCTACATTTTGTCTGGACACACTAGAAAGGGTTGTGCAGAGTTTATTTATTCCCTCAATACCTGGTTGCATGCAGTCAATCTTAATTATATGTGTATCTGTATGTGATATAAATAAAATATATGTATAGTATACCTATAGACTCATCTCCTTTTAATGAAAAATGTATACATCTCATGGTATATCAATCATACAGCATACATTATATATATATATATATATATATATATATAGATATAGACACACACATATCACACATATGATTTTTGTGAATTTTTTTAATAATTATTTTTAACCATGGGGGAAAAAAAGTGCTAGGGTCGGCAATGGGAAATGGATGTTAGGCCGACCGCAAAGACATATTTTTGGCCTTCTATAGTGAATACAAGAATAGATTTAGGTTTTCACCTTTTCTGAAGAATAAACAATACTTTATAATAAATGGTATATTTTAAAATAATTAAAAAGCATGATTAAGATAATCACCTTTATGAAAACTTTTGTTTTGGGGCACTGCACAGGCAATATAAAGATTTACAGATTCCAAGGTCAAAGAGATCAGCCAAGGCTTTTCTTTTTAATGGGAGACCGCTCTGGTGGCATAATGGTTAGAGCATCCACCCCAGATGCAGGAGGTTGCGAGTTCGGACCCCAGCGAAGTCATACAAAAGACATAAAAATGTACTAACAGCTGCCTCAGCATTAAGAGGTTGGTGTTAGGACTGGTCAGAGTGTTGTCAGGCTAATGCGACTGGATGGCACATGACGCCACACGTCTGCAGTATGATGCCCCCATGCTAGACGTCACTATAAACTGCCACAATGCAGACATCATAGTGATATGACTGAAATTTTTTTAAAGCTAAAACACACACACACACACACACACCCAGTCATGGTAAGATACTGAATAACTAATGAAACTAAAAACTAATTTAAGTGAACTGTGTTCCGTGTCATAAATATGCTTGACTGTTGAGCACAAAATTCAATGATTAAGCATCTTAATGACCAGGACTAGACTACATGACATCTTATTTGCTAATGGGTATTGTGTATCACAAGATCCATTCTTTCGCATGTGGAATGTACCACAAATTTCTAGGCGCCAGATGGTAACCAACATCTTTCAGGGACCGGTAATTATTTTCAAAAAGTGGAAATGAAGAGAATATTCCTTGAGATATTCAAATTTTCTAAAGAAAGTTTTGAGACAGATAGGTAGAGAGATTGCTGGATCAGGGGTCATGCTACCAGACAAAGTGGGCGACTAAGTCGCCTAAAAAATGTAAACTTCAGCATCTTCTGTCAAGAAAGCGAAAACGACTTCCCCCTGTGATTTTTTTAGGGGTACCTTGACTAAAATCATACCTTTTGACTTGCCCCCTCGCCTTAGGCGGGTATATTCTAGTATTTTGTTGTAGCGAAAAGGTATTCTTCAAGCCATCAGTAGCTAGGCCTAGTTTTGATATCAATTACACTGACAAACAAACTCTTGCACATTCACAGGCACACGTTTTGATAGTTGACTGACCATTAACCATTTCCCAAGTAAGTTGGCAACTAGGCCCCTATCACTAACCAATTTACGGATGTTATCCTTTGATGACAAAAACAAACAAACTTGTGTTTCGAAACTTTAACAATAGTATGTAGCTAGCAATTTGTGTTTTAAGAATAAAATCGGTGATCTGGATATTTTAACTGCCTTTTGTACACTATTTTGTCATAAAATTAGTTTGAAACTGTAAGTGTAGGCTACCAGTAACAGGGAAGAAAATGGCGGACATCGCTGTGTCTGGGAAGTACCAGTTTATTAGATTGTCTGTTTTCGTAAATCATCGGGCAAATATATTCAGAAAAATATACAATTGATAGAAAGCATAGCCTAGGTATTATGTAATATTTAACTTTAAAATGAAATTATATAGGTCAGAAATGTATGAGACGATGCTATGTTGTGGCGAGAAGCTTTGTATAGTCCGAGTTGTTTTCTGACTTGACTCATATTTGTGAAAATATGGAAAAAAGCTGTGAAGCAGATATTTAATCAATGCCTAAAATTAATACAAGTACGTCGACATATAAATAAACCATAAATTTGCAATCCTATCATGGACTGTTGTAATGAAGCTATATAAAGTGAGTACATTATGAAAACCCCTCCTTCTAAAAATAGATGCACTTACATCTGTGTTGGCTCAGTTGGAAAGAAGGGTTTAGTTCATATACCGACTATATATGAGCCATGTTTGTAAATTTATGCATTTTAGTGTGTTATGTATGAATAGTTACGGTAATGTTTTATCCGCAACAAAGAAATGAGGGAACGTGTGCATTTGCCCTCGTGTACTGTACTACATGGTACAGGGGTTGTGTCAAATGTGTTTAGAAATCTTTGAAAGTGCCATCATTGCGAATACAAAAATATTAGAAAAAATTGACTAAGGGTAGTTGATTAAGCATTTTTACCAACTTGCAATAACAATAATGTAATCTAGTTACTCTGTTAAATTTTGTTACAATGCAGTTTCTATTATTCTCTTTAGAGTCATATGGCCAAAATAACTAAAAAAATTTTCTACTAGAAAATACAATATTGCTTAAATCCAATGTTAAATGCAAGCAAATATGAATACTGGGAAATAGAGGGCATAATTAAGAGAACACACATTCTATATATATATATATATATATATATATATATATATATATATATATATATATTGCGTTTCTTGCTTCACATCCACTTCTCCCTGTTAAGCTCTCACTTCTCCCTGTTCTGTCCAAAAGGAGAAGTCACTTCTCCCTAAAATTCAAGTCTAGCTTGACCCCTGCTGGATCTCAATGTATAAATGATTAATCACTAATTGTTGAATATTTTAGGTATACATGTCAGTGAGAGATCCAATAATATCATTCAAAGAAGAGGGAACAAAACAAGTAGATGAGTGGCCTGTTGGATAAACTTTCCAGCTGGGGCCCAAGCCCCTTCATTTTAAGCATAATTTTCACATTCTTACTGTAAAGAAATCTTACCCTTGGAAATGTTCCAGTTCATTAGTATTAATTTTTATGGGAGGTTTTAGGGAGGTATGCACTGGCTCCACCCCTGTGTGCATACTCTAAGCAAACACTCCCTCTCTCTTTCTCTACTAAAAACATAAAGACATATGTAACAAAAGGATAAATGCTCACTGTTTTTAATCCATTATTCTTAAATTATTTGTGCATGTACTTTCAAAAATACTGTACATTTAAATTAAATTATAAATTGTGGACAGCAAGTCTAAGGCCCCAACATTGGAACCATAATTTGTCAGAGTAAAAATTAAATTAAATTTGTGTATTTTCTTGCATAATCTGGCAAAATATTATTTATACTTCAAGGCAATATGAAAAATATTTGCATTTATGTATTTAAACAAACAGTGAAAAAAAAAGAAACAGCAATGCTTGATTAAATTGGCCTCAGTCATAAACAGATAACCGGAGTAAGAAATAATTTATTATTGCTAGTGTTTATAAGTATTTGGGTCTGATAGTATGAAAAACATGAAAAAAATATTCAAGTATCACAAAAGTCTATATCACCTATACAGAATTTATACAGTTGTATTTGTGTATCTCAACCATGTACCTGACGAGTGTCTCTGCATGTATTTTTTTTCTTCTATATGTATATCACATTTATCATCTAATGACTATCTGACCACCAAGAATGTTTGATTGTAAGGTAGCCTTGGAATGGTGTTTGCCGATACACTGGTTAACATATTATGGAGATAATTAAAAGATGATCTCTGACATAATGGAGATCTGACTGGCAAGTTTGACTTTGGAATTCCAAGCCCATTATTCTTAGTAGCCAATCAGACAAGGCCCCAATTTTAATCAGCTTTATTTATGGTTTCAAGCTTACAAAAAATTAAGGACAGTCAGTTGCCAAAACATTTTGTTTCCTTTTAAATCACTAAATTAGAAATGTAACTCTGCTTGCCTTCCATGTAATTCATCCTTTGGGGAAGCCATGGTGGCTGATGGTTAGTGTGCAGGACTTGAATCCTATTATCAGATCAGACCAGGGCAGCTACTGTTGTTCAATTGTATATATATTTTCCAAATCAGAACTGGTTAGTTAACTCATTTAAGAAAAAAATATATATATTTTTCGAGTGTGCAGGAAAAAGAAAATAAAGATAGGACGCTGGAAACATCAATTTCTTTTAGACCTAAAAAGGAAATGGTTATATGTTTACACCAAGATTTTAACATGTCTAAATGAGATACTAAGACTTTAGTCTCAACCATCAAAAACTTGCATTGCACAAGTAATGTCCCACAGAAATGTACAAGGATCTCAAGCTTGAACTCAATCAAAAAATTTAAATTATCTCCAGCATTATTGAAGCAGCAACCAAAAAATGTCATGCTAATTTTAGGAATGACCCAGCACTGATACTTGAGGATACAGTTTGTTGGCTAGTTCATGGTTATAAACATTACCTCCAGTTTTGACTTTTCTGATCCAGCCTCAAACTTGTCCCATAGCATACGGCATTCTTTTTCTTTCAGCAGGACAACTACTAAATGATGTTCAGAAATGTCCACAGTGCTGTACTCTGGTACAATCTTACACTCCTCAGGGAACTTCAGGTACAGGCTGTAGTGCATTGGAAAGCCACCTGAACCAAGGGAAATAAATCTTACATGAACACTGCTTGTACCCTTGAAAATCTTGCTTACTGAATCTTGTTTGATATTTCTTGCATGCAAAATGAAAGTTAATGTGTCCCTGTCTTGGTTTACATCATACAGAGGGGCCAAATAAGAAATTTTTGATGACGACTTAGGTATGTCTAGTGAGCTTTTATTATCTATGTCATCCTGTGCAGCAGTCTTATTCATTTGTTCATCTTTCTCAGTGACCATGTCTTCAAGAGGGGGAAGTTCTGTAAGCCTCTGCTGATCAGTTATTTCTTCAATCATATGAGTAACTTCATTAGTATTATTTCTCAAACTGGCAGTGTGGTTATGATTTGTATCAACATTTGTGAGACCATTAGTTATCTCTTCAGTAACACTAAATGGAAACTGTGGAGTCAATTGGGGTACAACAGGAAGTGTGACAACCAGGCAATTTTTGCTCTTGTCAAATTTTGCCATCCCTCTGTCTTCATCAACTGGATATGGAAGCTTCAAGTCAAGTTTATATTCTGCTGGCATTTTGGACTCCAAGACTAGATGCTCTTCAAATACATCCAGACTGACCTGGGCTGCTGAGCTTAGAAGTGGTAACTCGATCTTTATTTCCAGTTCCTTTGGTCTTGTACTTGGTCTTGCATCTGGCACATTTCTATACTCTTGCAAATCCATTTGAGACCTGTGAATCATGGAATACTTGGGTTCAGTCACTGATGACTTAGGTTTATCTGTATTCATCTTGGTTTTGTCTTCTTTCTTCTTCCTCTCGGCCTCTTTCTTCTCAACCTCTTTTCTCATCTGCTCTGCTTTCTCTGCACTTGTTGTGTTATCATATGGATAGGGCATATCTTTCAATATGTCATCTTCAGATTGGGGCTTTGGTCCTTCAGCACGTCTTTGTCTCAGAACAGTTGGTGTGGGTTTCCCCTTGTATTTCAGTTTTAGACTTTTAATGTTAACTTTATCCAGCTTCACTCCAAACTGTTTCTCAATTCCCTCAATTGCAGTATCCTGAACTATTTTCTTAAAACGATCATTGGACTCTGCCATGCGGTATGTATCAGGATGGAAAACAACGTCAAATACTTGGCACTTTTTCCCTCCTTTGTCAAGATTTTCCACTGGTGGGGCGAATGAATGTGGAATTTGCCAAGATAACCCAGATTTCCCATCCGAGAGGGTTTTCCGTTCGGATGCTGGTTTTCCTATCTTTTCATTCTTGCATATATTTATAAATGCCTTCTGTGTGCCGTCAACCGTTGTCTTCAAAACATATCCAGGCTCAGGGTGGATGAATTCCACGTCCATTCCCCTCTCTTGTTCCAACAAAGTAATCTCTTCTTCATATCGTTTCCTATTTTCTGGGTCAGAAATTTCCTCCGCATACTCAATAAAAAGCTGTCTAAATTTTTCATCTTTGAACGCTTTCTCAAATTTTTTAATTTCATCTTGAGTGAGATTAAGGTCTTCTAAACCTTCTCTATTTGACGCCATGCTTGAAACTATGCAGCATTGCGCATGCGTTCCTAATTCAATTCGGAAGGCTTTGGTGAATTACACTGCATCCAAGGTGGCGCTCTCGAATTTCACGAAACGTTGTTTACTATCATCACTGGAGAGATGTTTACCAGTTAATTCCGTCGGCGTGATATGAACTCTGACGCATCGTCGCTAAATAAACGCCTCTGATATCTGGCAATTTATTAAACAATTTTGGATATTATCTCTACGCCGACCAGCTCATAGTCTGGTTCTCTACCCTCTCACCACTCCGTTACTCTTCGTTAACGAAGTGTAAGGTAGTGGAGAGAGCAGGGAACCAGACTAACCAGCTCAACGAACACGTTTTTATGTTAAGAGTCTAACAAAATAGTTCTAAATACTTGGTCACTTGTCTTGTAGTAATGGATTAGGCCTAATAAGGTCAGTCTAACACGTGTCTTCACTGTAATTGGACTTAACTTTAAAAATTAAAACTGCATGATTTCACTGCTTGTTGAAACGTTCCCGGTGTTATTATCAACATTTATTGTACGTTGTCAAGCATTCGGTCAACCTCTGATATTTCTGCAAGACAAAAATATGCCTCAAATGCATAGTAGACTGAATTGATGAATCTAACGCAATATCCCATATCGAGGAGAGTAATGAGACAGGAGATAGAATTCGTCAGTCGAGGGTGCATGTTATCGCAGAAATTTACAGAAAAATAAATACATTGTGTTCGCTGGAAATTTCATCGCCACCGCCCCCCACCCCCCAATCTATGTGGACCACCTATGATCAAAGCACAGGAGTCTGACGTTTTATCAATAAAGCACGACGAAATTTCTGACAACATGAAATCACTTTATCGGTATTATTGATAATACTGTGATCAGACTCCTGTGATCAAAGATACTTGATTCAGGGGGAAACTAATGTGTACACTCACATGAGTGTAGACGTTAGTTTCCCCCTGAATCAAGTGCCTGTGCTTAGTTGTCAGATTTTCATTCTCAACAGCATGTAAGTAAATCTTGTAGGTAGTCCACAATCCTATAATGATTAAATAAAAGTGATTGGTGAACATTTTGAAGTTTTTCAACTTCTCAGACAATTCCAGATCTACTTTTGTAATAACCAGGAAGATCAGGATGTATGCTATCGGCAAAAGGTATTACGGTACCAATTGTTTTTCCATAGACCTCAATGCTAATGTTTGGTGAAACAAATATACTTTCTATCCTACCTCAGCCTACGTGTCACACATTGTCACAGAGAATAGTGTTAGATTGTCAATTTGACAACAACAGAACCAGGTACTCCATAGTATTTAGGAGAGATATCTCTGCTGGAACTAAACAGCGGTAAGAGTTATCCAGTTACGACAGTAATCCACATTTCCTCAGACCCTTGCCACTCCATTTTTTTTACATTTCGACATTTATGTTGGGGTGTAGGGTCAGAGCTAATTGTATATTGAAAAGTTGGATTTGGCCACATACTAGCTGGCCTAGCAAACTTGAATGACCTTCCATCCAGATATACCTGCATGAAATCGATATGAATATAATTTATTTTGTCAGAAGTTACAAGTATAACATTCATTATGTCTTCAATGCACTGACAAACCAGACCAAAATATAGCATTGATGAAATTTGACCTTGAACTCATCATATGCATTCCTAGTCACATGACTACACAAATATTGCAAGCTACATGTCAGTGACATCAGAGGTCAATGTATCTATGTAGATATTGTTAACATATCAGAACCATGGCTAGCGAAGATGAAGGTTGTCTAATTTGGTTCCCTGATTTGTATGCTGCCTACATTGCACGCCGCTATGCATATAGTGTCAAGATCTTTAATTTTGCAGGTAAGTAAATCTTGCAAGTGTTGTCTGCAATCCACAGAGGGGTGCTTAACAGATAGTATGAACTTCTGAGAGAGTGAGAGGTGTAAGGTGAAGTTGTTTATATTTGCGACATGCACAATGGTGAGAATTATGGAATACCTCTATACTTTCATGTACTGTGGCTGAAATTTGTTTGGATATTATACTTGTGGAATTTGTATATGATCTAGGCACACAGCTAATGAAAATGACTGCTCCCATGTGCTCAAAAAAATCAACTTGAATTAGTCTCAAGTACACAAATAGTTATTAAAATAGGGAAAGCAATTTTTACTGGACTAGACAATACCAGCTTCTAAAGTGCAATGAATGAATGGCCAAATATAAAATGTTAAAAATTTATAAGCTCTTTTTTTTTCTTCTTCAATTTACCCTGAAGTCCAGGAAGTGCAAATGACCAAGCTGTATAGTCTATAAGCATTATTACACCCATGATTCATACACCAAAATAAAGTAAAAAACATGTCGAATAACTTTGACTTTCTGAAAGAAGTTTTTCAAGCATTAGACACAAAATGACAAGGATGTGGATTGAATACCCATAAGGGAAAACACCCAGCAAGACACTGTTAAAACCAAGCTACAGTTACATCCCTTAGATGGTAAGCGCTGTAGTAAATAGAACCTCGTGTAATTTTAAGCAACCAATTGAACTGATGAAAACATACTGCAACTTGCACCAGGATAATCCTCTATAGTACCCATATCAGCAGATATTGAATTTAGGTTTATTTCCAAAACTTAATCACAATCTATGCATCTATCACTTTCATTTTCTCTATGATTCTCAATGTCCATCTTATCTGTCAACCGATTTGTCCTGCTTTATATTTATGTGGGAAAAAAACAAAGACGCAAGAGTTTGCACAGATCAGAAGCAGTCAAAGCTTGTCTGTTAGTAACAACAGTGTTTATTTGTAATACAGGCCACTGGCCTATCATACATATCCATATGTGGTACAGAAAGATATCTGAGTGCATAACAAAAGAACATCATATCTATTGGAAGTGTTACACTTGAAAGTAATTATTATTTCATATTTTGATTTGGTTGAAACACAAATATATATTACAGAGTAATCACACAAATGAATTTAATAAGAATCCTAAAACCTGCATGGAGCAAATTTTGCGATACTGATCAAGAGTCATATGTAGAGGGAGTTGATGATAAAATGGTTTCTCTAATCTTTAAGGCTTTTTTGTAAACATTGTTAAATTAGTCATCAGAACTTTACAAGTATAATTTTGTATTAAAGTCCTAAATTTTCAAAAGTTGGATTTTTATAAACAAAGGTGAGAAAATATTTTCTTCATAATTCTGCATATAGCAGACAAGCAGTAATAAAATGGAATTCATTTTCGATATTAACGTTACAAATTTAACAAATCTTTCTTGATAAGAAATAGTTTCATATCATTCTATGTTACCTCTGATTGGCAAGTTCCCCACTTTAAGCATAGTGATTATATAACAAAAATTGCTAGTGTAAGCCTTAATCTAATTAGCTTTGAAATATCACTTGACAGTAAAAGTAATCAGATATTCCACACTGGACTGGAACTGATGCACACCAACAGCTGGTTTATGTTAAATGTTCACTAGGGTTTAATTCCATGGGAAAAATACTTTCAGGGCAGTCTTTACTCCCCTTCCTAGCTGTACTGATGTCTTGTATTTAATAAATAGTATAGAATGCCTTCTGCAGTTATTCTTCAATAATAAATAACATTACATGGTGGCAGTGGTAAAAATACAGGATTGAAATTATCAGAGTTGAAAATGGCTTCATTTCAATTTACAAATCTGGACAAATTTGACTTTTCGAGACCTGAAACTTGGGAAAAGTGGTTTCAGCACTTTGAACGCTTTCGTCAAGCATCTGGACTTAGTGAAAAAGAGGAAGAAATTCAAGTAAATACCTTGATTTATTCCATGGGAAGTGAGGCTGTTGACATTTTGTCTTCGTTCAACCTAACAGAGGAAGATCAAAAGAAGTGGAAGCCCACGACAGATAGATTCGTGCAATATTTCGTTCCAAAAAGGAATGTAATTTTTGAAAGGGCAAAATTTAATTAAAAAAAACAGGATGAGGGAGAAACAGTGGACAGTTTTGTTACAGCTATCTATGTGTTAGCAGATAATTGTAATTTCGGGCCACTACATGATGAAATGATCTGAGATCGACTTGTAGTTGGACTGTGAGATTCAAAACTGTCAGAAAAATTGCAGTTAGATGCAAATCTAACTGTTGAGTCTGCCATTAGTCAAGCTCGACAAAATGAGGCTGTGAAAAACCAACAATCAACGATACGAGCAACTGGAGAACGAATGAAATGGATGCAGTAAAATCGTCTTCACTGAAATATGGGAAACAGAAACATAAAATCCTAAGAGTTCAACAGAATAATCTCAGCAGAAAAGGATGCATGAGATGTGGAAAAAAGTTAATCATTCTCGGGACCAATGTCCAGCAAAAGAAGCAGAATGCCACAAGTGTAAGAAAAGGGGACACTACAAAATGCTGTCAAAATCAGCAGTTCACACAACAGAATCGAGAGCGGAACCTGGATTTCTAGGGACTATTAGCACAAAGAAGGGTCAGCCATTGATAATGCATGTGAGATTGAACAATGCTTCACTTTTATTCAAGATTGATACTGGAGCCGATGTGACTGTAATTCCTGAGAGGGATTTATGAAAAATTGGAGACCAAAAACTATCAAAGTCTGATCAAAAACTGTATGGATCTGGAAACTCTGAACTTAAAGTGCTGAGAAAATTTACATGTGGACTGGAATCAAACAGTGCGTTCAGTGTACAAGACATATTTGTTGTAAGGGGACTAAATCAGGCACTCTTGGGCAGGCCCGCGATTCAGGTTCTCAAGATTATTGAACAGGTGAATATATTCTCAGTAAATGCCTCTGATAAAAACTCACAAAATGCAAGCAAAATTTACGATAAATCCATAAATTTAGATAGGGATTATTGCGAGAAATTCCCAAATTTGTTTAAAGGCCTAGGGAAAACAAAATCGTTCTGTAAGATAACTCGGGACAAAAATTCCAAACCTTATGCCTTATCTACCCCAAGAAAGGTTCCTATCCCTTTATTGAATAAAGTTCAATAGATAGATAGAATGGCAAAATTGAGTGTTATTTCAAAAGTAGATGAGCCCACTGAGTGGTGCACAGCAATGGTTGTCGTTCCGAAACCAAACGGTACGGTAAGAATTTGTGTGGATCTAACTAAACTGAATGAATCAGTTAAAAGAGAGAACTACCCACTACCATCAGTTGAAGAATCCCTTGGAGAAACGCAGAAACAGCATGACGAAGGACTAGAAATGGTCATGAAATCAATTCAAAACGCCGGCGTCACTTTGAACGCTGAAAAGTGTGAATTTTCGAGACCATCCATTAGGTTTCCTGGTCATGTTGTTGACGAAAATGTTTGCCGACCTGATCCGGAAAAAGTCAAAGCTATAACTGAAATGGAAATACCAGAATGCGTAACAGACATACGACGATTTCTCGGTATGGCAAATCAGCTTGGCAAATTTTGTCCAAATTTGGCAGAAAAATCAAAACCATTACGTGAGCTTTTGAAAGGTAAAAACTCGTGGACTTGGGGTCCAGATCAAGAACAAGCTTTTAGAGATATTAAGCAAGAAATGATATCTTCACCAACTTTAGCACATTGTGATCCAAATAGAGAAATAGTTGTATCTGCAGATGCATCTTCATTTGGACTGGGTGCTGTGCTACGGCAAAAGCATGGTAGCACTCTGAGACCGGTGGCGTTCGCATCGCGGGGTATGTCAGAAAGTGAGCAACGCTATGCTCAGATAGAAAAAGAGGCCCTTGCAGTCACTTGGGCATGTGAACACTTAAGTAGCTATTTAATTGGGTCACAATTCAAACTAATAACTGACAATAAGCCATTAGTACCACTAATAAGCACAAAAATCTTGGGAGATTTACCCCCTAGAATTCAACGCTTTAGAATGCGTTTGATGAGATTCAACTTTTGTATAGTTCATGTTGCTGGCAAAAATCTATTAACTGCTGAAGCTCTATCCAGAGCACCTTTAAGTTATCACTCTGAGAGTGACAGAGAATTTCAGGCTGAAACTAATGCCTATGTTGATTTTGAAGTTAGTAATTTGCCTGCATCAAATACTTGACTTGAACAAATAAAGTCTGAATATCAAAATGATTCGATCTGCAAACAACTTGTACAATTCTGTGAAAAGGGGTGGCCAGAGAAATCCGCTATTGATGGAAATCTTCATTCGTACTGGGCAGATAGAGATGAATTTACAATTCAAAATGGTCTTTTAATGAAAGGTACATGCCTGGTCGTACCAGAATCACTTCAAAAAGTAATCCTAGAGAGAATTCACGATGGTCACCAAGGCATAGTTAAATGCCGAGAACACGCCAAAACATCAGTTTGGTGGAAAGGACTAAGTACTCAGTTAGAACACTTGGTAAAGTCTTGCCAAAATTGCATCAAAAATTCAAGAGATCAAGCTGAACCAATGATACCAAATGAATTTCCAAGTCAACCCTGGCAAAGAATCGATTCAGACTTGTTTGAACTGAATGGTCAAACATATCTCTTCGTGATTGATTATTTTTCACGATACATCGAAATAGCAAAATTGCAAAGCACAGGTTCAGAAGCAATTGTCAATCATCTCAAATCAATCTTGTGCGATATGGTATACCAGAAGTATTAGTTTCAGATAATGGTCTGCAATACACATCCGCAATACTCAAAGAATTTGCAACAAATTACGGATTCAGGCATATTACAAGTAGTCCAAAATATCCACAGAGCAATGGTCTCGCTGAAAGAGCTGTTTTAACAATTAAAAGAATGCTTAAAAAAGCAAACGATCCTTCGAGTCAAACAGATGAAGCAATCCAGTTACAGATAATTTGCCAGATTTTGAAAGACTTTGATATATACATAGCCTGTAGCGCCTGCAAGGATAGTTTTCTGTTCATGTATCAAGAGCTTTTTTAAGAAAATATGCATCCTCAATACTTACATGATTCAATCTTTACCTCTGTATGGCCATAGTACCCTTTTCATAACTTCTGAGATAACCATTTCTGCCAAATACAATCCTGTTCTGTCCATATTCGCTTATAATTTTCACTTTAGGCAATATATATATGCAGCCTATTGAGGATATTTTCCAACTGGTGAGAAGTATTAAAGAACAATTAAATCATCTTGATACAACAGTAAAAATAGTTCTAAGGTTTCCAGTGTATTAATGTTTAATAAAATGTTACGTATATGTAATTTAATTACTTGTGTGTTAGTTTTAAATTCTCTTTTATTTAATTTTTATTTCATTACATGTTATTGTAATGATAACTTTATCCACTGGATTTGACATTTTTTCTGAAAATTCAGTTCAGTTCGTTTTGACCCGATAAAAACGCAGTCGTTTAAAACTTTGTATCTTTTGCTGACCTAGATTCAGAGCCAGTTTCAGCTTTGGAGTAAACAACTATTTTTTTAAAAAAAAAAATTTTTATTATTGAATCTTATACTAAGATTCGTTCAGTAGAATCAAATTTGTTCATGGCGGACATGATAGCTGGCGTGTGGTTTTACTACTCCGCTTGAATTAAGAGACCACGTGACCCATCACAGGAATCTAAATTGCGTTTCAGTTAGAGTTAAAACTGACGTTTCATAGTGATTTTTGGTCAGTCGTAATTCATACCTTCAGAGCTCAAAGGTATCTTTTTGTTGTTGTTGCCAGTTTGATTTGCATTTTTCTATTTTTTCGGAACTAATAATTTTCTTTCCCTGGAAGCTTTATCCCGTGCTCATCAGAATTCTTGGACAAAGACATTTATTGGAAATTATTTGGAATTCCAAACTGGAATATTATTCTTGGTGATTCAACAAGGAACTGTTGACATGACAACACAAAGCAGGTTATAGAAGACGTCAACGCCTTCCATTTTGGAACTTCATCGGGATTCGAACTTTGATTCATTTAAAACTTTTTAGTGATAGGACTTATATTTATTAATTCTAGGATTAATTTTGGATTAGTTTCATAAACCTTAAGTCCTTTTTCATATTTTTACCTTGTTTTCTAGGGAAATAAATTATTTTGTTAAATTTTACAAAGCTTGTTGGCTTCACTCTTTTCTTTGTTGCTTTTGTACGAGTCGAGACACATAACAAAGGAAATTGGGGGCTCGTCCGGGATATATGAATTTTGGCTAAATTATTTCAGAAAATTGTTTTTCAAAATTTAAATCCCCTTGTTTTCAGAATTTTTTCAATCCCAAGTATTATTTCACATTTTGTTTGAAATCTTTAGTGAAACGAACAGGCTTTTTCACAATGTCATCAAGAGTGGAGATCTTTCTTTCATATCCTACTCAGGAGCAGTTGGATTGTTTGAAAAAAGATGAATTGCTTGAACTTGCCAGAAAATATGATCTTTCTGAGGCAAAAACTTCTTTACCAAAGCAAGAAATAAAAAACATTTTGATCCAGTATTTGGTAGAAAAGAATGTTTTGGATAAAAGTGTTTTGGTTTCGATCAGACTAAGTCTGTAATTAGACTCTGACATAAAAGTAAAGGAATTAAAATTAAAATACAGTATGGAATTAGAGTTAAGGAAGCTGGAAGCTGGAACTTCAGAAAGATAAAGAAGAAAAACAAATGCAGTTGCAATTGGAGAAAGAAAAAGAACAAATGCTTTTACAAAAAGAAGAAAAACAAATGCTATTTGAAAAAGAGAAACAAATGCAGTTGCAATTTGAAAAAGAGGAGAGAGAGAGAGAGACAGGAAGGAGAGAAAGATAAACAAATGCAGTTACAATTTGAGAAAGAGGAGAGAGAGAGAGAGGAGAGAGAGAAAGATAAACAAATACAATTAGAAGAGAGAGAAAGACAGATGCAAATGCAAAGAGAGAATGATGACAAGGAATTTCAAATTAAGTTAAAAGAAATAGAGCTGGCAAGTGAAAGGCACATTCCTATTCCACATACAAATTCAAGTTTTGATATTACAAAGAATTTTAGGCTAGTACCCCCTTTTAGCGAAAAAGAAGTAGACAAATATTTTCCTTACTTTGAAAAAGTTGCTGAAAATTTGAAATGGCCAAGGGAGCATTGGACTCAATTATTGCAGTGTGTACTTTATGGCAAAGCCCAAAATATCTATGCATCCCTGTCAGTACAGCAGAGTTCTGACTATGATTTGGTTAAGGAATGCATCTTAAAGGGTTATGAGTTAATTCCTGATGCTTATCTGCAAAAATTCAGAAACTATAAAAAAAGAAGCTGGACAAAATCATGTCTAATTTGCAAGAGAAAAAGAACAGTTATTTGATAGATGGTGCTTAGCCAAGAAAGTTGATCAAGATTACGAAAGTCTCAAACAGCTTGTATTACTTGTAGAGTTCAAGAACTGTGTCCATAGTGACATTATGACTTATCTTGAAGAGTATAAGATCGAAACTTTGGAAAATGCTGCTCTTGCTGCTGACAAGTATTTCTTAGCTCATAAAGTTCCTGTTCTAGGCAAGTCTTTCACTCAGCAGTCTACTGGTAAAAAGGTATTTCAGCCTAATACGAGCCCTTCAAAAACTCAGTCTAGCACAACTTTTAAAAATCAAGCTTCTGATAAGTTTGATACAAAATCCTTGTCTCTTCCTACATGTACCTATTGCAAGAAGAAAGGACACGTTATTTCTGATTGCTTCAAATTGAAACATAAGCATCAGAATCAAGACAGACTTATCCCAAATGCTCTTATTTCTAAGAGGTCAAGGTCACGGTCATGTATTGAAAGCAATACATTTGTTGGGTCTAATAAACCCCAGTCTGATTCTAATATGGAGAATTATCAACCACTCCTGTCGAAGGGTTCTATATCACTCTTGGGTGATTTGGCCTATCCTATCCCTATTAAAATTTTAAGGGACACAGGAGGTTCTCAGGGTCTTTTATTATCAGGTACTTTGCCTTTTTATGAGAAGTCTTCTTCAAATGAGAGTGTTCTTATTCAGGGATTAGAGTGCAGCTTTATTAATGTTCCTCTCCATTCTGTAAATTTGTCATCAGACTTAGTTTCAGGACCTGTGACAGTCGGAATTGTGTCTTCTTTACCCGTTCAGGGCATTCATTTATTACTAAGCAACGACCTAGCTGGAGATAAAGTTGTGGTTAATCCACTTGTAACTTACAAGCCTTCTTTGGATCAAAAAGTCAATCCAATTGAAAAAGAATTCCCTGATTTATACCCAGCTTGTGCAGTTACCAGAGCTATGGCAAAGAAAGCTCTTGAGAATGATTTTGACAAGGAAAATATTCCTTTAGCTGACACATGTATTGGTCAGGCTTTTGATGAGGTCACTTTCCCAAGGTACCCGCTGGTGACGAGTGGTCAGTGAACTATCAGATTGTAGTTCCAAAATGTTACAGACAGGAAATACTTAGTCTGGCCCATGAAACTCCTCTGGCTGGTCATTTAGGGATTAATAAGACTTATCACAAGATCTTGACTCACTTTTATTGGCCAAAAATCAAAAGTGATGTTTGTAAATACTGTAGAGCTTGTCATACTTGTCAAATGGTAGGAAAACCCATCAGAAGATACCTAAGGCTCATCTGCAACCTATTACTGCATTTGACAAACCATTTAGCAGAATAATGGTAGATTATGTTGGTCCCTTACCTAAGACCAAAACAGGTAACCAATATTTGTTGACCATAATGTGTGCATCAACAAGATTTGCCAGAGGCAATTCCTTTGAGGAATATTAAAACTAAAAACAATAATAAAAGCTTTGATGAAGTTGTTTTTTTTTTTTTTTGTTTTTTTTTATTTTTTTGTTTTGTTTTGTTTTGTTTTTTTTTGTTTTTTTTTAATACTCAATTTGGCCTTCTCAAATCTGTCCAGTCTGATCAAGGGTCAAATTTTATTTCTGGAATTTTCCAGCTAATTATGCTCGAATTTGGCATTCAGCAATTCAAGTGAAAAGTGAAACTATGGTTTGACGGAACTACAGTGGAGAGAACTTTTGAGTCTGGTCAAGGAGTTCTGTCTCTTGCTCAATTTTCAAAATTTTCTTCAGATTAGTATTACAGCCCTTACAAAGTTAAGAAGGAAATGAGTGAGTTAAATTACAATAATAGAACTCCTGGGATGTTAAAAAATTAAAGGAGTACCAGTATGTTGAGAGAGATAGCCAAGTTAATCATGCAATTATTTTAGTTGAAGGTGTCCCACTCGGCGAGGATTTAAGCGAAGAAATGCAATCGGACTCTACTGAATTTGAAGTAAAAACTCTTCAGAATTGAGAACTTTTGAATAATCTGGACCAAAAACTTTCACATTTGCAACAAGAAAAGAATGAACCAAAACAGTTATTACTTGAATATGAGCATTTATTTCCAGATGTTCCTACAAGAACAAACAAAATTGACCATGACGTTGAAATTGTAAATTCCACACCTGTGAAGCAATACCCATACAGGATGAACCCTCTCAAACAGGAATGCTTGAAAAAAGAAATTCAGTATTTGCTGGAGAATGATTTCATACAGCAGAGTGAATGTAACTGGAGTTCACCATGTGTACTTGTTCCGAAACCAGATAAAACTTCCCGCATGTGCACTGATTATAGAAAGGTGAAGTGTAACTAAAACAGATTCATTTCCATTACCAAGAATCAATGACTGCATTGATAAAATTGGAAATGCACAGTATGTCACCAAATTTGACCTTCTGAAAGGATTTTGGCAAATTCCACTGATGGAAAGGGCAAAGGAAATTTCGACATTTGTGACTCCAGATGGACTTTGTCAATATAAAATGATGTCATTTGGTATGAAAGGTTCGCCAAGTACTTTTCAGTGTTTAATGAACATGATCACATCTGGTCTAGATAGCTGTGATGCTTACATTGATGATGTCATCATTTACAACGACACCTGGAAAGATCATTTAGTGACAGTTCAGAAATTCTTTGACAGCCTAACTGATGCAAGTTTCCCAATTAATTTATTCAAAAGTGAGTTTTGCCATGCTTATGTAACTTTTCTAGGACATATAGTGGGTCATGGACAAGTTAAACCTATAGATACTAAGGTCATGGCTATCTCTGAATTCCCTGTGCTTATCAGTAAAAAGCAACTGATGAGATTTTTGGGTATAGCTGAAATTTCAGTCAATCATTTAAACTGTCTGTTGATGAAAGTGATGTGTGGGGTTGGAGCAGTATAGATTCAAGAAGATAAAAATGGTGTTGATCATCCAGTGTGCTATTTTTCTGGGAAATTAAATAAGCACCAGAGAAATTATTCAACAATCGGGAAGGAATGTTTGGCTTTGATACTGGCATTACAACACTTTGAAGTTTACATTAGTTCAGCTCCTTCTCCGATTATTGTGTTTAGTGATCACAACCCCCTAACTTTCATCGGCAAGATGAAAAGCAAAATTCAGAGATTATTAAGGTGGAGTTTGTTGTTACAGGAATATAATATTGACATCAGGCATATCAAGGGAAAAGACAATTTAATAGCAGATGCACTTTCATGTGTATAGAAATATATTGTTTCATATACTTTGTGTCGTTCATAAGATTTCATCTTATGTTTTTTACCACATGTATATTTTTCTTATAGTAAAATGAAAGCTTTATTGTATACGGGGCGCTCACCAGTTGTTATGTACTTTTGAGAGAGTGATGTATGTATGATGAAGTTGTTTGCATTTAAAACATACACAATGGAGAGAATGTTGGCATACCTTTATGCTACTTTGATGTAATGTGGCTGACATTTCTTTGGATATTGTACTTTTGGAAATTGTAAATGATCTTAGCACA
>JAECUM010009204.1:0-61283 GCA_016617855.1 Megalonaias nervosa
TATTAATTTCTTAACTTACTGATTATAAATGACTGATGTTAAATATTTTTTTTTTTTTTTTTATAATTTTTTTTTTTGTCCCTACAGCCAGAAAATTATAAAAGAATTGTTAGTCCCAACGCATGGGAGTCGACGATGGCAATTCATACAAGAGCAGCAGTTTTGGGCTGGCTGGAAAGTATTAAGAAGCCAACGAAGGGACAGAAGGAGTGGGAGTCTGGTTGGGATGCCATGATAGGGCAAATGTCAAAACCAAGCCAACGCTCAAGTATTACCATAAGACCTGATACACCAGTTTCAGAATCCAGGTTTGTTCCTGACTATGATGAAGACATTCAGGAGCTGCAGTTGAAGAAATCCCGATGTGAATCATACTCGCCCACCCAACCGGAAATCCAGGCGGAACTGGAAGCACAATCCTTTCACATGATGAGAGACTGAGTTACAATACATGTTGTATCCATGAATGGTACTTTGTTGTACAGGTGTGACATAAAACGAGAGGAAACCAGTGCAAGTTGTTGGATACCCTCCTCCGGAGAGTGAATGCTAGAACACACACCTCTTCAATGATCCCTCCTCCCGTAACGACAAATGTAGAAAACCCTGAAAGAGAATTAATACTCAAGTTGGCCAAAATAATAGGAATTAATAGAGATGCCATCATACATATCAGCCAAGCTTCAGCCACATTTACCCCACCTCGTGCAGTTGACGAACCTTCTGTCAGTTTACCAACCATGCCAAAAGAAGTGAATCTAAATCCGCCAACGACAAGATGTACAATGATGAAAACGCCCAGTATAGCGGAGGAAGCTCCTGAAGCCCTAGACTTGTCCATGAAGAATTCTTCTCTGCTCCAGATTCCAGGCACAGCGAGTAATACACCAAAGAAGTGCTTGATCAACAGAGAAAGAATTTTTGATGTTCTTGGAAATGGGATGCATGCCTCTTTTGGCCCCTGCTCGCCGGGACTGGAAGAAAGAGATGCAGTTCACATTTACGGAAGGGTTCACTGTGATCCACTGGCCACCGGAAGGATGGACCAAAATGACGTCTGACCAGAAGCTGTTGTCGTGGGAATATGCAGCCATAACATTAGAGACAGGGGCGGGATCAAGGATGAATCCATCCTTGGAGAGGAGTTACCTCCTAGACAAATACAATATGTTAGCTCTTCCAGGAACAGCTGAACCGGCATATGGGGGAGAGATGGTCCCAAGAAAAGCCAGGTATTATAACTATAAATGGTTCCGACAACTGGCCATACATGGTTGCAAATCAACAGCAGATGAAGAATTCGTAGCGATGGTTGACGGGTCAATGTCTAGAAGAGATAAATCCACTGATGACGTCTTGAGGAGGATAAAAACAGTTTCCCTGCGTATTAATTAAAATGTATTATCTTTTAAAACTGCTAGTCTAACTGAAATTGTGGGTTTCCTTTTTGATTCAGGAGAATCAATTTTATTTAAGTGGGGGGTGGTGTAATAGACCTGAGGGCTCTAAAGCTGTAATATGATGGATGGGGAGGATGGAGTTTTTTTATGTCATAAATTTAACATGTTGTTCATGTCAATGAATATATACAAACTGCTGAAAGAATGAATTTGAACACTGTATGTAATATAAATGTATAGATCGCGACTTACCATGATACCTGTATTAAATTGTTCATGCTGTATGTCAAGTGTGATCGCTGGTCATGTGGCAACAAATGTCATCGATTTCAACCTCGCACAAAAGCTTCTGGAATCTTATTTTATATGAATTTCTCACACCCAGAAATATGTTTATCACACTTAAATTCACATCCAAATCATCATTTGAATAGCACTAAGCTCAATGACTCCAACAGCTGACAATACGTCTGCAGGCAAGATGGCCGACACTAGATCACATGACCGGTTCCACACAGTAAATTTGTCAAGTTCACACATTTGATTACATTTCACTTGTTGATTGTAAATGCTGGCCTTCTTTTATACAAGTATAAGTATATTTTGAATATTTAATAGTGTATTCTTAATATTAATATTTATGCTGGTCAATATATTTTCAATGTTATCAGCGTTCATTGGTAGTTTTGTACTCTTCACCCAAGCTTAACGGTCTTGGTTACGACTTAAAGTACGTTGACCTTTGACGGACACTACACAATACGTAATGTTTATATATTTGCTAATGACAGAGCGTAAACGGATAAGTGATGATAGTTAAATTGTATATTAACCCTCACTTTGTGTCGCTGGTTGTAGAGTATCTGTTCGGCACCATCAGACCGGTTCGGCGTCTCGGACAAGCAATGATTGGTTAAAATTACGTCACATGACTATTTTCCGAAGAGTGTAAATAGGAGCGCAATTCGAAACTCTATCAACATCTCGTCACCAAATAGAAAGAACACTGTACTGAGGTAGTTATAATTACAACTTTATTGAATGATATTAAGAAGCTCATAGATATTTATAAAAATAAGACAAGTCAACGAATTTCAATTTCTTTCTTCTCAAAACAGACTGGAATTTTATATATATATATATATATATATATATATATATATATATATATATATATATATATAGTATAACAGTAGGAATCAACTCAATTCAAACAAATTCAATTCACTGCTATTCATTCAAGCTTAATATAGAAGCAATATTGTAATATTGTGCCACATAAATAAGCAGCTATCTCCCGCCGCACTAAGAAATTAGGGCTAACTTTCAAAATACTTACCATTTCTTGCTGAATAATACATTAAGGTTATGAAGGCCAGCATATTATAGCATTTGTGTATTGCACATGTTACACGTAATCAAACACATACATGTTTTAGTCATATTTCTTTTATTAAGTATATTACCACAATTTCATAGTCAAAAAAAAAATAAAGGGTCCTGACTTTGAGCATTTCTTTAAATTTGTTATTACATTTACACAAGTTAGCCCATACCCCCCCCCCATCTGTTACATTATGATAGTGTTGTTATTTTGTTTCTTTAACTTGAAATTCTGGAATAGCTCAAATTGGGAAGAAGATTGTGACAAGTCCCAAGTGCTTTTGGTAATACACAATTCAGTACAGCTGACTGGGGCTGATACTCTGATTATGAAGAAATGGCAATAGATTTCAGTAACAGTGATGTAAGATTTCCTTCAATAATGTCTCCTGCAATACTTAGCAGTTTGTGAAAAAATAAATTGCAATAAAAGAGTTCCATACTTTCTTGTCAACAGACTCTGAAGCACTACACTGTCATGAAAATATGTGTACAAAAATGCCTGTGCATTATATATGAACCAAAATGAAGATACGTTTGATTGCCACACATAGCATTGTCCAGAGGTGTATTAGTTTTAACCTTGGAGATTTAGAAATAATGATCTCTTCACCCACTGCTGCATGCACACAGCACTGCCAGTGTGGAACCCATATTGCCTTGAGTTCTCATTGTATCATCTCAACACTGATGAGTCTCGTCAGTAAGCTGTCCATTTTAAAAAAGCAATCTTCAGCTGTAGGGCCATTACACAGAGTTGTCAAAGGATATGAGTTTTGTGCAACATGGATATTGAAGTTATTAGTAACATTAGTTTAATGGGACAATGCTGGCTAACTAATTGTGAAGGGCCAAAGATTCTGGACCAATGGGTCTGCATAATAAGGAGGTTTTTGAGAGATCCTTTGGCAAGCAAGAAGTGGACCACATGAGGTCATTACTTCACCATTTGTCAGGAACTGTGGAATCAGAACCACGTAAATTATTCCCTAGATGCCATGAAATACTGACATCATTTATGCCGATGATATATATATATATACACAAACCTGTCCTAACAGGCACCTGGTCACAACAGCCATTCTAATTCCACCCCACCCCCAGGCAAATTTCCTACAGAAATGTCATGTAATCAGTGGTCACTTGTCTTCCATGATCAGCAGCCATGTTTCATTACCAAGCAGTGGTTTCACCCTGCCTTTTTCAGTCAGTGACCATGTGTTTCTTAACCAAGTAGTGGTTTCACTGTATCTTCCAGTTAGTGAAGCATATCAGCAACAACCACTACAAGTATGCATTGTAGACTTCTTTTGTAAAATGAGCAAGGCATGGTGTATTAATATATATATATATATATATATATATATATATATATATATATATATATATATATATAAAGGTACATAATGCTGGTCAATGTTCCAGTGAAACTCAAGATGTCAAAATGTAGGCTTTGAAAGCAAGGTGGTTTTAATCCTTACAGGAGAGGATCAAAGAAATTCTACTTTAAATTGACTTTCTTAGTTTGTCTCTGTTAATAAGATTAATCTGCTAGTTGTTATTTTAATATTTTGAATCAGAATGATCTCTGATGAAAGCAAATACATGTAATCTATGAGCAGAAGTAAACTGCACTCATGATATCTGTTATAGTTTAGGTGCTACTAAAAACAGCCCCAGGATGCTTCCTTTCATTCCTTATCATCCAAGTTTGCAAAGAAAAGCCTTTTGATTTGGTTAGTTTTAGCAGCTTAATCCATCAACAGTTTAAAGTGTTTTCATGTGTAATCATACCAAATGCCTGAACAAAAAGTCAGCTGTGTGCACTTACATGAAGTACAGAAATGCATACATAAATTGAAAGGGTTTGCAATTCATCATGGACAATCTAATATGCTGAAATCAGTGATGGAAGTTTCAGACATTCCAACTGAAATGGAGATGAAGATATGCACAAAACAAACTAAGATCAGTGACCCATTTTAAGGCTCAGCAATGATTTAATGTACATGATGAATTAAAGTTATGATACAGTATCCTTGGATGTAACTTATTTTATTAAATGTTGTTAGTTTTCTTTTGGATAAACCAAATTCACATACCTTGGTAGCATACTACTATTGCTAAAATACATGTGAAATAATAATAATGATAATTCTACTAATAATAATGCTAATATTTTTCGGTTTGTAGTACATAAATTTGTCATGAACCAAGTTTGAGACCTGAACCTGCCTTCGGAGGCCACGTCTACAAGGGTGATTTCTGCTTTTTCCCTTGAATGGCTGCTGTGGACAGGTTTGACTGTATTAGGTTTTGAACCTAGCTATCAATGTCACTACATGTATTGCAAATCAATCTAGTACAGCATCATACTTTTTGATGAAAAATACAATCATCATAAATCCATGCTACAATCATATCTCATAAAAGGGTGTTTATGGCCAAGACAGGTCTCCATACAGTGTACCTTTTATTAGGATCTACTTTGCAGGTGTTCAGGACTGACTAAAATATCTTTTATTTGCAAACAGTGTATGCAAACACAAATCTGTGTTCATTTTCTCAAGGTTTTAAACAAAATCCACTCCCTGCCATTCAGTGGATTATTGAGTAGCATCAGTGTAAGTTTTGTTTTATAGCACACAAACTCCACATTGATGTACATGTAGCAGGATGAAATGGATAAATGAATCTGACAGTCTTCTTTAGCACAACAACACACACATAATGATATGAATTTTGGGTTATAATAATCACCAAATGAGCTTGTATGTCAAAGGATGTGATCACAGTATGGAATTTATCAATGGATATGACTGATATATGGATCAATCAACATATATGATCACAGCATGGAATTTATCAATGGATATGATTGATATATGGATCTATCAGCAGATAACATTGAAGTGTGGAATTTATCAATCTCAAAACAATCCAACCTAATTCAGTTGAATCTAACCCTGACTTCAGTGAACTGTTAGCTCTGCCCAGTTCATAATTATATTCCATTGGTGAGATATTATTGGCTGTCAAGGTCTAAGCCTCCTACAGTAAATTTGTTATGGACAGTGTACTCTTAGTACTGGAAGTAAATCAAGGGTAATTAAGATTGGTGCTCCAGCCCAAATCTACATGCATCAAAAAGACACACAAGCCAAAATTTCCGTGTGTCAAAAATGGGTTATTTTTAAATTCCATGCATCAAAACCCGAGGGTATACATCTATTGAAAACCCTGTGATATGCAGTCAATGATAGAAGAACTAGCATGCTATTTATGTTTATGTCACTTTATAGGAATTACATAAAACGTCATGTGCCCAACAATGATTTATATTGGTCTGATTAGTAACTGCCATCCACTGCATATACATGTATCAAGTACATTCAACATTACCGATGTTGTCATAGTGTGGTCATTTCAGTAGGAAAAAAAAAAAAAAAATATGGTAACAGCAGAAATTAATAGATCATGGATAGGTCATCACTCTACTCTTACTGAACCCATGAGTAAACAGATGTTAAGTCAGTGTGTCTTATCCCTTGTGAAAATCCTGGTTATTTGGGACTCAGAGTAAACTCATTCCATTACAGCTGTACAACCAACCGCCATTATAGCTTGTAGGTATTACCTAGTGCCAAATCCAGTCTTTGCCCGAGTTTACCATAATTTAATCCATAATTTCATTAGCATTAAGGATATTTTAATAAACTATTGATTTTGTTTTATGATATGTAACTTCTGAATGTGTTAAATTCCAGTTACAACAGAAAAATATTTACACAAACTTTCAGACTTTTGCCTGAATTTGACATTAAAGTAACATATTACAAGCAATTTACACACACACACACACACACACACACACACAGAGTATACCAACAAAATATGACATATTAGTCAAGATAATAGTAAACGACTCTCTTGCTCTCTATCTCATTTGTAAGAGTGTCAGACTCTTAATCCACAGGTTGTATGTTCGATACCCACCCAGACTTGCCCCATTAAACTACCTTGGTGTATCCATGGGCAATGCACTTTACTTTCATTGCTTCTTTATGATTTGACTTTCATATTCTAATGTGCCATAAACACCAAATAAACAAATCTCTCATTAAATATAATTTAAATGAGACAGTTTTTAGCCAGGATTCTTATATCTTACAATTGTTCTTCAGCTTCTTCATAGTTGCTGTTATCATTATTGTCACAACTGCCACAGTCATCATCATCATCATCATCATCATCACTATGATTGTTGTTGTTATAATTAGTAGCAGGAAAGTATGATTATTGTTCCACATCTTCAAAATTGCCCCTCAATTACCCCGTATCATTCCAAAGTTGTCCTACTGCTGTCTGAATGTACCCGTTTTGTATATAGTATTGAAATTTACACTCTGAAACAATCCCCTATTAAAATGATGGAAACCCAATTGAAAATAGCTGATATCACAGTCACCTACATTCTTATTATAACAGCCTTCAACATTGGGCATCTGTAATTCTACTTATGAACATTTGAACACATGCAAGAAGTCTCAGAAACAGCCCAGATTTTCCCGATATCATATACTATTATCAGTGGCACCAGTATTTACAAGTGAAAACAACTTATGTTCCATTTCCAAAACGTTTTATAAAAAAAATAATCCACTTCTCCTTGCCACTAAAAGGATTATTCGTAAGTATCAGTGACATTTTTTTTTTTTTTTTGGTCCATCCTGACACCTTATTGCTGTACACTTTTCATCAATGCCTATCGACAAAAATGCAAATTTTTTGTACAAGTTACTTTTTCACACACTTCTAATGATACTTAATTAAACGAAATGGGACATCGATATTACCATAATTTACAGCCAATCTTCACAATCGGAGTACCATTCACCAGCCAGCTGTATTTTACAGACGGTAAAATAGCTCCAACTATCTGATGTTTCTTATTATTTAATGCAACTCCGACTTTACAATCTTTCTATGTCTACTCAGTATCATTCTACGTAATTGTGCTACTGACTTGAAACTCCAACTGTGCTTGTCAGCCTTCATTTTCTGGTACCATAAATACTTGGTCATTGGATTATATTGTTTTAAAACAGTGATTTAACTACATCTGAGCTACAAGATTTTTGTATTATATCTTACTACAATGTTGTCGTATTTTGACATTTCTGATTCTTCTGAAAATATTTCAGTTTTCGCGCTACCTTGTGATCTGGATCGATGAGATGCTTTAAAGAAGTGTCTAAACTGACACTCTGCGCCACAGCCGCTAAATAAGAGGTTTTTAAAAATAAACACCGAAACTTGTGAAGTTGGTTAAACTGAAAGACAGATCTACAAACCGCACCAATGGACAAGCCAATATGGATTACTCGCGCAACAGAACAACAGGTACCAGTTTACAATGAAGAAAAGTTTAGATGGTAACCTAAGAAGTCAGCAGCAGGGAGGGTGAACAGACCTTTTTGGTTCCTGACCTTATTTTCACAAAATAAAGGTTCCTACGAAGGCTGAAAAAACAATGTCAATAACGTTAAACTGAAGCCTCTAACCGAGACTATTTCCGTACGGTTGAAAACGGATAATAAATCGTTTGGGTTAGTTATTTTTGTTATTTTATTTTTGACTTTTTGTTTTTATTTTATAGTGCGTTTAGTTTACTCGCCGGGTAACTCAATATTGGTTGTTTTTCACCCTCCCTGCTGCTATAAATTAACCAAATATTTTATCCAGACCTATTCGATATCTGGATCTCGGATCATGTAGATTTATCGTTATAAATCCGAACGGAACAGCTTGTGCTCTTGAAAATAAATTTTTAAATTTGATCATATCCATATCCCCTGAACACCATGTGTAATAAATATTTTGTAGCGTGTAGTTATCTACTCCATTAAACACGACTAAAATATTGCAGTTATCTCTGATCACTTTTGGAATTTGTGTATATCGCTGAGTAACATAAATCACGTCAGTATTTTTATGTCTACCTCGAGAAAATATTCTAGCTGGATTTGATTGTTTGTCCAGCATAACGTCATCGTACACCACTAAATTATTAATAAATCCATCTAGGTCATCTACAGATGGGGCTTCATCAATATCGATAATAAAGTCAACAACATCATTACCGTTTTCATTCAGCAATTTTGCATTTTCATTAAAATCTTTAAGTACTTCGTAACACCGTTGATCATCTACAGATGGTGCTACCAAATATAATTTATCCCACTTCAGCCATCTCATTATTAGATTAAGCAATAATTGTATTTTGCCTGATCCAGATGGGCCTATTATAATCATTCTGATAGAATTCGGTAGCGCTGGATGGTGTTTTACTGGTTCCTGTTTTTGTGTCGCAGAAAAGTCAATTATATCCATATAATAAATAACATGGATTTATAATGTGTTCGATGTAGAGTACCTACACCTACTGCCGAATTAACAACAATAACAACGAAGAATAAAAGACGTGCAATTACAGGCAAGTGTGCGAAATGTGGTACAAAAAAAAAATATAAATTTATTTCATCAAAGACAGGTGGAGATATCGCCGCTTCATTAGGGAAATTACCAGGAACTCCATGGGCTAAATACCCCGGTGAGAAACATCATCCTGGATATAATTATTGTGGTCCTGGAACTCAACTTGATATCCGACTTGATGATCAAGATCAACCAAGACCAGGAGAGTATCCAATAAATAAGACTGATCAAGCGTGTCATGTTCATGACGTTGCGTATAAAAGTAAAGATTTACATCAACGGCATCCCGCAGATGTAAAATTGATTCATGCGTTAAATTCTATACCTAATAAATCTGTCAGAGAAAAACTCGCTAGTTTTCTAGTAAAAACTGCCATGAAAGGTAAAATAATGTTAGGGGCTGGTAATTAATTATATAAATATTATAATGGAATCCATTTATTATAGCCCAAAAGGATATTGGAGAGGCAGATCAGCGATTACTAAACTTGCTGAAGCAGCAAAAGTCTCACGTTCTGTTGCTGCAGCGTGGTTAGCACGACAGGCAATATGGCAAATTTATCTACCACCACCTAAAAAATTCAGTACGCACATTTTGATGTCAGCACTCCTAATGAAGTTCATCAAGCAGATATTTTATTTTTACCACATGACACCATTAAAACACGTAGACGTCAATCACGCACATACAAATACGCATTAACTGTCGTTGACGTTGCAAGTAGATATAAAGAAGCGGAACCATTATCAACAAAAACAGCATCTGAAGTTGCATCTGCGTTTGAAAGAATTTATCAACGTGGTGGTCTACGATGGCCACAGCTATTACAAGTTGATCCTGGCAAAGAATTTCTTGGTGCAGTATTATCGTTGATGAATAAACATAACGTTAAAATCAGACGAGGACACACTGAAATTCATCGTGATCAGGCAATCGTTGAACGATTTAATCGAACACTTGCTGAGCGGTTATTTGGATATCAATACGCAAAGGAAATATCTACTGACTTTAAGTCCGGGGAGAGATCTTGTGAATGGGTTGCAAGGTTACCAAGTGTGATAGCTGCATTGAATAATGAAATTACTCGTTCAACTTCCATGAAACCTTCTAATGCGATCACAAAAAATATATATACCAATACAACGACGTGAATCTTTCTCTCAACCAGTATTAGGTAATGTAACTGTAAGATATTTATATGAACCTGGTGAACTTGAAGGTGGTAAAAAAAGAGCAACTGATCCTATCTGGAGTGTGACTACACATACAATTTCTAGCGTGGTTAGATCCACTGGTAGACCTGCAATCTACAGACTGGATTCTACTGCTCCTCAACGTGGATTTGTACGTGAACAATTACAAGTAATTCCTAAAGACACACAATTACCACCACCTTCACTTATGTAAATTAGCACCTCTACGTCGATTACATTCAAGACAGGTCAGCATCACATTATCACGTGTATGACCAAGATCACTGTTAATTCTGTCTACGGTAAATTGTCTTGGATTATTATTCGAATATTGCCATAACATTACTGCGTTACAGCTTGCACAATGATTGTTTTGTTGTTGTTTTAGTGTTATAATAAACTCAGTATCGATATCAAAATCACGATTATTTTTTTTTTTGTCACATTGTTTATAACCAGATAGTTTTTTTCTTATTACGTCATTACTAACAGTTTGATCATTATTTTCTGTAAAATTCATAATAACCCTATGTAGTTGAGATATTCTTCTGACTCGAGATACTGCAAGATAGACTAAATTTGACCATTCGATCCGATCATCTACAATCCAGATATTTATATCAGAAATAGTTAATCCCTGTGACGAATGAATCGTTATAGCGTATCCTAACGTCCACGGTGATTTATCCATACTCAGTGCATTCTCAACAACATCAACAGCAACCAAAACAATATCATTCAATACAAGATTTTGTATCCCACCCCCAGGAATTTCAACTTCAATATTCTGTCGTCGAGTATCTGTTGGGCGATAACATAAGGGTACAGGTAGATTTGAAAACTTTTCTTTATGTAACAGAAATAATTTCTCCTGCAGTTTATCAAGAACTATTTTTCTACTTGCAACTATCAAATCAGCAGGTCTCCATAAGTTCAAAAAATCGTTCATAGTAGTTTCTGGAATTACTTTATGCATTATCTCACATTGTATTTTATCTGGCTGTAGTCTGATTAATCTTTTAAGTTCTTTCAGTGGTTCATCAATAGCTCTATGGTCATCATTTATTTCTTCATAATAATCTACGTTATTTTTCAGCCATTCATGTGGAGACTGTCCAATAAAGGGTGGTGGTTGACCATGATCGCCGCACATTATTACAGCAGTATTCTTTGTTAATAACCAATGAAGAAATGTTTTTAATATTTCTAACGACACCGTGTCTACCTCGTCCCAGATAATATATTTAGGTATATATTTCTCACCCATTCGTTCAGGAGTCCATGTGTCTCCGCACCATCTGAAGAAACTATGGTATGTACATGATTTTACTCCTCGTTCTTTTATTTCTCTGGCGAGTTTATGTGTCGGTGTCAAAACAATTATATCTGAATGGTTGTTTCATGAATAATTTAATCGCACGAGTTGTTTTACCTGAACCACCGCATCCGTTAAGACAAACAGTCTTATGTCTAGCCACAGGATCATATACAGATAGTGCTGATGACTTTGATGCTTCATTATTATTTTTGTAATATATTTCCTTAATTTCAACGTCGGCAGATTCAGAATAGCTAAGTATATTTTCTTGTTTTATTCTCCATGATCCCCATTCATCATTACCAAGTAGCGGTTTTAACAAATCCGTATATTTTTTGTGTATATAAAACGAATCCGTGGCAACTCTGACAGCGTAACGAGGAAATCTATTTATCATAGACAGTAGATTTATCAAAACATAGGCTAGCATTGAAGATCTTAAATGAGCAAATTGCGGTGAGTCACCATCAGTATAGCTCACAATTGTACCTAGTTTGGTTCCGTCTGATAAATAAGCATTACATCGGCTTATAAATGTGTTTTTTTTCCGTTGTATCAGCGATTATAAAATCGAGTTCAGCATCGTCCATAATCAATCTTGTACAGTGTCTTTTATGATCATATGCTCCTCCTTGAGTAAATTTACCAATTATCTTTCTACCGAGATCTTTTGCAAGTTTTTCATCGTGCTCGTCCCTGCATTTACGTATATTATTAGTAATTTTAATAATGTCATCTTCATTGAGATCAGGAAATTCTCTCCTGGCATCATCGATATTAAATCTATCCGGTTCTGGTAACCAAACTTGCTTTTGTGAACTATACGATATAATTGCCTCACTCACCTGTAAAGATATTAAAATTTCAGCATCAAGCATATATCGCAATAGTACTATTGGAACCCAACATTTTTCTGAAAAACGTCTTCCAAACCAAGCATAAGTAATCGGATGGAGATCTTCTGTGAACTCAGATGATTCTATATAGGCAAATCCGGTTAAGTCAAAATCTGGTAAGGGTCCGTTCATCGCAACTCTGGTCATCTCATGTGATGGATGTCCAAATCTCTTAAAGTATTCAGAACATTCTCCGTATCCAAAAAAACTCCCAGGATAACATGCTACCATATCAACTGAGATAACGTCATTATACTTATATTCAGTATTCCATAATCCACCGTGTCCATATTCTATACAACTTTTCTGGATATCTTCAATAAATTCTGATCGTGTTGGTTTCCATGCATTTTTCTCCTGAGCGAAATGAGCAGCAACTGATGGAACGGTAAAACAATTATTCAGTAATTGTCTAACTTTGACATCGTCAGAAGTATATTTCAGCGCAAGATGTTCCATTTCTACATGAAGAGATTCTGTACGATAAATATCCCCACCAGGCCGTACAAACTGATCATAATGATCATATTCTGAACTTTGAAATAACCAAACAGATACAGGGTCACTTTTACTGATATTTTTGATAAAATCAAATATATGACCATCATAAAATTTAACCGTTCTGTCTCGTGGAAATATTCTGACTGCCATAGTCCATGCATGTGCATTGTGATCAATAATATCTATCGAAGCTCCTCTTGATTCATATTTCGATTTATATAAAATCTCTCCTGTTAACGTCTTCACTGTCATTGGAAATTTTAATAATTTTCCTAGTTTATCAACGTCGCTGATAGATGCTCCAGTGTCTTTAACTGATTCTGCCCACGTATTTATTTTTTTACGTCGTAAATCTGTTAAACCATTACCACGTGTCGCATTTATGAAATGTTCTGCAACTCGTTCAGCTGCACAGTTTATTCTTGAGTCTGACAGTCTCATCGGTTTGAGATCCCCAACGTCAGGTTTATTATTCAGCGGATATATTGCATATACAACCGCAGTCACAGGGTATCTACGTTCATAATACGGTTTGTCAATACCAGTCAGTATTCCGGGCTTGGATTTATTACTCAAGATGACAATATTATTTCCCGACTGCATACGGACTGGATCACGCTTGTCACGAATAATCCAAGTATCGTCGTCTGTCCTTACAATAAATTTTATTAAAATAAAATATTTTTGAACATCAGGGTGGTTAATAATCATTCTTCCTCGTTTATCATTCATTATAGTATCAACAATATTTCCGATCCTAAATGTTGACCACACATGAGCCGCACCATTGTCACGAAATTCCTTCTTGGCTTCACGGATACGTTCGGTTATATCCTCATTTGTTAAAGCTAAATCTTGCATCGAAACACTAAATTTATATTCTGATAGTCTGTCAAGATCAAATCTAGTTCCCGCTGAGACTGCAAGGTTCAATTGCTGATAATAAATTAAGGTTCATATTTATAATTAAGGCAAATATTCAAATTGAATATCAGTATTATATAATGATTAAAACAAAGAATAAATGTGCTTGGCTTAAAATCGGATATATTTCTCCTTGTAATAAACCATGTGTAAATAAATTCTGTGGATATCATATGCAGAACATCAAATATGGGAGTTTAGGACCAAAACCATGTATTCAATGTGGTATTGGAGTAAGAGGAAAAACTCAGTTATGTTTAAAATGCGGAGGAAAAAAATACAGGGAATTAAAACGTTATTACGACAAGAAAACGTCAGGCGAATCTCCTATAAAATCAGCAGAAGATTGTCTCGCTAGATTCTCAAAATAACGATTTAAACAAATAATATTATTATATAATGATTGAAACAAATAATCAGAATCAAAATGAAATGACTCATGATGAGATTATTAATAATGATCTTATAAGATAATTAAAAAATGAATATCAGCTGAAATACGAATTTGTGTCGCATCCCATAATTAAAAATTATGAAGCATCACGAGATGGTACTATCAGAAACTGCAGGTTAAAAAAACCAGTCGGTAATCTTGATAAATTTGGTTATTTCGTATTCAATACTAGTGGAAATAAAAATTATTTATCACACAGAGTCATATACGAATGTTTTTATTGGGTCATCAGAAATGGACTTGTAGTTGATCACATTGATGGAAATCCCAAAAATAATCGGTTATCTAACCTGCAGGCTATTACACAGAGTCAGAATTCTGCACGTGGAAATACTGGAAAATGTAAAAAGTTTGTAAGAAGAGCTATTAAAGCCATAAATACAGAAACAGGCCAAGAAATAACTTTTCCATCAATATATGCAGCTGCAAAACATTTTAGCATACATCCACAATCGGTACAATTTGTCGCAAATAAAACATACAAATCTGCATATTCAATAAAATATGATCAGTCGATAATATTTGAATATATCAGATAACTCTATCTTCTTAACTTAAAATAACAAAAACAAAACAAAACAAAACAAATAAATATTTTTTTTACTGTATATAGTTCGACTCTGTTAATTATTCCCAATCAATCATGACACCTTCACTGTCGCTGCTCTCAGTGTCATTGACAGAATCAAATAACATAATTTTTCTTAGTTGCATTACACGATTATCTATAATCTTCTTTTTCTCGTATTCACGAGATAGTTCAGATCTGATATTTTCGATCGAACGTGCAAGAGGCGCAAACAGCTTTACCTGTTTGTCATTTACTCCTGCCAAGGATACCAGCATTAATTGATAAGTCAGTTTCATGAATCTGTACTCAGATGTCAGTGTGCATTTACCCGCGGCTTTTCGTTGTTTCAATATTTCATAATCGCATAATATTTTCTCAGGATCGAGATTATCAGAGCGATTTATTCCTTCATGCTGCAGTTTTTTGATAGCGGAAATAATAGCATTAATATTTTCTTGGTTCATTATATAATAAATGTTTCTTTAAAATAAAAAATATTCACAAAACATATAATCACAACACAACCCCATATGAGCTCCTAGATTGTCAAACAACATTCTAGCAAGCTCAGGGGCATTCAAAATTAGACGAAACACATTTATACAGAATCAACCCCCATGTGAACCCCTAGGTTGTCAAACAACATCCTAGAAAGCTCAGAGGGTGATCCGTAATTTTTATTAACGACACAAACACAACACATAAACTTATCTTAACTTATCCTAACTTATCCTAATGAACATACGATTGTATGATTATGAATATATACAAATGGTGATGATTTTGATTTTTGCAGACAGCACAAACATAAACTTAACAACAAACTTAACAACAAACTTAACAACAAACATAAACTTAACTATTGACGGAATACGGGGGGGATTTACCTACGTCCAACAGATTTTGTACACTCTCCCCCCATACAAAACCCCGGGGAGTGCAAAAGTACACCCACCACGTGTTTACATGGTGGGAGAGTTGTATTATTTTTCTGTTGGGTTTCGTACCCCCAATTATAAATAGCATCCGTCGCCAAATGCAAGATAATATATCTTTAGCATTTTTGGAGACTCGAACACACAGAGAGTCTACAGAACTTGATCTACGTGCAAACGCCTTAACACCTCGGCCACGGCTCTCTTATGAATATACAGTTAAATTTAAGTATATAAACTATTTGCACTGTCTCACATGTGATTACTAATAGAATAAAATCAGTTATTGTAGAACTGTAGCGTGAATTTACTTCAATTTTTCAAACATAATTCATAAAATAATCGCATATTACATTTTCTGTATGAGTTATCGTTCGTTAGGTCAAAATACATGTGTTAGAGCTAAAAATAACTCTGATTTGTAATTCAAACGCACTTGTATAAACCGACGTGAATTTAAGGTTATCACAGTCAAAAGATGCATCAATATCCCTCTCTGTTACAAATTGCTGCTTCACTAACAGCTAATTGCTTACAGAGAACAAATAAATCACTAAATAATTAACGAAAACAAGATATCTTCGTTGTCTATAAATTAAACGTAGTAGTAAGGGAGATAATCGTTTAATTTGCTCTGCAGAGAGAGAGCAGAGTTATCTCGCTTTATTACATGTGCAATTGCCTCAAACATATATTATTCAGATTTTAATGATTTTGAGTATTGTTCAACCCATCAGATTGAAGAATTTGTAACAATTTTATTAATCAGAGTTCCATTTAGCCCATCAGAATGAGAAATTTATAACAATTTTATTAATCAGAGTGCCATTTAGCCCATTAGAATGAGAAAAATCTGTAAAAAAATAAATAATTATATTATTTCAGAATCAGATTATTTTTTCCCCTTGATTATATCAGGAAATATTTACTCGGACGTTCTACGAGCGTATATATAGATTTATACTTAAAACCCCGTTTCTTAAATCCAAAATGTGTCCTGTCTGGTCAGTAAGCTTGAAATTTATTCTTGACAATAATGGATTATGTACACGTAGATAAACTGGATTAATTGGCTCAGATACAATTAACCACCCGGGCGGCGCTTGAGGGCTAAATGAATATAATATATGTCCTTGTTGAGCTTGAGTGGATTTTTCAAGATCTACTTGATAGCTGCCATCAATTACGTCACATACTAAATTGACTGCGATCGTTGATGTCATATTAACAATATCAGGAGAAATATGACGACCTCCACCGTGTGGATCATTATTATATTTAAGAACGGTTGGTGTAGGTATTAATTTTTTCCATGAATCACATATTCTTTTAAAATGTTCATCAATAAGATCATTAACTGATTTCTTTAGCTCATCAGAGTTAAATCCCGGAATTATAAATGTTGGTAGCTGTTCTTCTGTAATTCCATAATGTTTAAGAAACACTGTTGTAAATAAATGTTTATAACTTACACGTTGAATTGGTCTGTCTTCATTAACTATGTAAGTATTAAGAAATCTATCTGCCGGTGCGTTTAATGTTTTTTCTCTGTCAACGATAGCCTTATTTACGTATTCTAAGTCTGATGCAGCTTGATTCAAATGTTGTATTGTTTCAATTATTTGATTTTTTAAATCATCGTCATAAAAAGTGTTGATGCTGGAAAATAAATTTCTTAGATCATTAAGTACACGTCCATGTTCAGGTTTAATTGGTTTTGATTTTGAGTTAATTTCTTCAACGTTAATTGTTGCTATTCTTGTTGTACCTTTCTTACCCTGAATGAAATCTACAAAATGAGTATAATGTGTATAACCACGATAAGCATCCGGATTCTCTATAAATGGATAAGTTTTTCGATATTCTGGGATGTTTATAAATTTTTCAACATTTATAACGAAATCAGATCGTTGTGGTTCTGGTGGGCCTTTATAAACTAGTTCAACTTCAGGCCAACCTAATACTGATCTAATCGAACTTTGATAAATATCTACAGAATAATCAGGGGAATTTATTTCAATCACCGCTGATAATGTTGGTTCGTAAGCAGTAATTGCTATTTTGGATTCTTTTCCTGTGATAGATTTAATTCTGCGTTGGAACTCATCGTTGATCTGTTCTATTTGATAACTGCCCGTTGGAATAGCAACTACTTGCCAATCAGGAGTTCCATCAGGCTTATTATTATTTGCAAATACCAGCGAATTATTTGGCTGTAGTCCACCAAATGGTTTTGATCTAATATTTGGCCAGCTATAATAAACTCGCAATTGTGCTAGGGCTATTTCCTTTGCTGGAATTGCGGTTGGAAAGTTAACGCTAAACTCAGGATTGGTCGAACTTAATGATATCATAGTAGTTTTTGACGGTGTTGTATTAGTGACGATCTGTTGAAGTAATTCTCTTGACGCTGCCGAAGACTCAGTCATTATTATTATTGTTATGATTTAATTCGCCTTGGTTATTGTGAGTGACTTTGTCACCAAAATCGCTAGCGATTCTGAATGCTTCATCGTAGGTTTTCATTATTGTTGCGAACTCCTCATCAGATATTTTACCATCACTGAGGTACAAGGAAATATATGACGATAATTTAGAATAGGCTGTTGTTGCTGTGTGTAATTTTATTATATACTCGTGCAATTTAGTATTTGTACATGCAGATATCTTCTTAGCTATAATACTGAGAATACCTGCGATAGTCGTTGAAGTTGAAACGACAATTGTTACAACTGCAGGCACTGTCATTGTTATTGTTGATAATAATAATCCTGCCCCAGCAACAATAGCGGAAACTGAGTAAACAATTATATCAATGACAACCATACGTCTGCGATATTTTTTTTACTTTTACTGTATAATAGTCGATTATATTTTTTAATTCAGTCTGACATTTACACACTTGATTATATCTGTGACGTTGAACGTCGATGTAGGACTGAGGTCCTTGGTTTTGACCCATTATACAATGACGTTAAGTAATTAATTAAGGAGTTTCAACTACGAATTCCAGACACCACCAGTAACGTCTCGGAGGCATTTCCGTTGACGTCAACGTAAATATTTCTTTAGTGTTTTTATTTAGCATCACCAGTAGAGGATTATGATATATATTCGGTGATGATGAAGTGGCAGCAGTAATTTCTAAACCGTACATGGACAGCCTATATAACCCAGTTACTTCTGCGGTATGCTCGAGAGTGTTATTTTGTGGTGTCCATGTTGATGATCCCGATGCTACTGTATACACGATATTTTTAATCTGTCCGTGTGGAATTTTAATCATATTAGTTTTTTGAACAATATTAGGTATTCCACTGATAATGTCGTTGAGTTTCGTGTTAACGTCGGCGAATTTGATGTCAACGGTTGGTTGTTCCCCAAAAAATTCATTAATGGTTTTGTTTATATTTCGACGAAAATTTAAGAACGTTTCTACATGTCTAGAAAAAGTAGCATTGAATGTAGTCATTTCGTCATTGATTGTTTTTAGCGAAGTTGTCATAGGAATTTCCTTATCATCGACGTATTTCTTCGTTGCAGCATCAAAATCTAATTCTGGTGTTCTTAGATTATTAATACCATTGTTATTCATGTTGAGAAATGCACGCATTATACCGCCGTTGACTAATACGTACTTAGATTCTTGATCATCGACATATTTTTTTGTTGCAGCGTCCGCATCTGCGGTTGGGTTTCCAAGGCCTATAATTTTATTTCGGTTCATGATAATGTGACTCGTGAATGAATCACCAGTTTTCTTGATATAATCGTTGACTGACGTACCGGAATCTTGTATTTTACCCTGATCAGTAAAAGTAACGATATTATTAACAACCGCGGTAGGAATTCGTATGAGTACATCTGGCAGTTGTATAGTACTCGTTTTTAATCGTCCTTCTTTATCCTGAAAAACAACTACTTCATTTTGATCCACACTTGTAATATTTAATAATCATCAGTCTCATTTCCGAGCTGATCAAGGGTTGCATATTTAGATAAATCAGCTTGCTGCTGAGCTTTGCGAGAAGATCTTCCGTAAATATCTACCATTATATTTATTAATGTCTGTTTAAATGTGACAACGTAGTATATTCATGCACGACTTTATGAGGTGGTTTTGTTGATTTTGATACAGCATCAAGTACAGCGAGTACTTCACGACCACATATTGGCGGATCAGTTAATTTTTGTGTTGGTAGCGTTGAATACCATATTGGAGTACTTTGCATGCTGCTAACATACTCCAAGAATTCCTTTGGTGGCGCTAGTCCATATGAATCGAAATAAATAACTCCACGTGAATCAATTGCATATCCAACCCAATGCGTGCCTGGACTAGAGTTTTAATCGAGATTAATGATACCAGTTTCAATATTGTTTGGTTGTTTTGGTAATTGATCACGCATAAAAACACCTCTGAAGTTTTTTTATTTTTAAATTTTTAGCAGCATCGAGTAAATCAAAATTGGACATAGGCAGAATCAGTGAACTGTCCCGGGAAGTCTTAGACCCTTTCCGTAAGAATATGGGGTCCCTGGCAATCTTAGACCCCTTCCCTTTTTTTGCAAGATTTTATTCCTTGACCCGTTGCTTTCTTTAATGCCATTCCAGCAGCGGTTCCAACAGCGCCTAATGCAGCTGCTTTTGCAACAGCTGGGGCTGCAGCGGCTATTAATGCTGGTATAGCAGCAAGAAGAGGAAATATACCACCCGTCTTAGCGATGTCTTTGATAGCGTCCGCAGAAAGATTAAGTTTTATACCTTTATTTGATCTTTTGGCTTCATTGAAGTTTCTGAACTGACGCTCGGTCAACGATAATTTATTTGTACCGCTCATCTGTTCTTTTTTAGTGATATTTTTATTCCGCAGTTGTTTTTTGATGCTGATTGTAGCCTTTTGATCTGACCAGGAGTCAGACTAACACTAACGTGATTATATGACATTATAATATTATGAGCGATCTAATTACATGTTTTCTACTGGAGCATCAACAACTTTCATTCGTCCACCAACACCTTCAAGTATCATCGATTTATCGCTTAGTATAACAGCGATTGCTCTGTAATTGGCAATAGCTCCAATATCTCTATCAACACGAGCTCGAAAATGTATATCAACAACAGATTGTCTGAACAAATCTAAGTGTTCGAGTGAAAAGTAATAAATTGGATATAAGGTTGTAAAATCTAACTGATATTTGTAAACCAGTATCAATGTTTTGATCACTCCCCATGAACGTCATTAATCGATGGTAAGCACGTGCTACATGATTTTGATTGAAATTTAGTAAAATATCCTCAGATGGTTCTTGATGTCCATTTATCCTCAAAGAAACCTCAGAAACACCAATATTGTCAAATATCATAATACTTTGCGCTTGATTATTTACTCGTGCAGCATTTTGAAACGCAATCAATATATGTCGCGGTGCAGAAATTCCCTGCTGAGAAGCTATTTGCCATGTAAATAAACCATTAACTGCACTCTGAACAGCATCTGTGGTCATTGTTAACCATGATAACGCTGATTTACCACCTTGACCCATGAAAGCAAGTAACCGATCTTCTTCAGCAATAGATGGAGTCATCACCGGCATCCACAATGAAAGTTTGTTAATATCACTTTACCATGAAGCGCTATAGTTGCAGCCTCTATAGCAGCAGGTTTAGCGCCAACTCCCTTAACGTGCCACATTGCATCATCATCGGTTGCTTTTCGTACGAGTACAACCGTATGTTTAGCTCCAAAAATAACTTTTCTGACATTTCTGCAAAATCCAAATATATGTGCAAGTGGAATTGAACATGAAAACAATCTTCTATTACCTTTCAACATTGATCGACGTGCTGCAGATCCTAAGTTAAATTCTGAATTAACACTTTGCAATAACGAAAATGCAGCAGCAGGCCGTGCTATCATTCCCACTGGTTGTGGATCGGATGCAGTATCCTGTGGTGTTTGTACGAATTTATACTGTCTATGTTCAGGGTGGTCAGAAGTATCCTTCATAAACATCATTGATGGACCAGTTGATCTTGAATAATCATCACTGTATCTTGCAAGACCAAGTATTGTTGTAGCAACATCAACGTCTTTCTGAATTGATTCAATATTTTTTCCGTCAATCATATACGTAGCGCTGTCAAATAACGCCATGATACCATTATTAACAAAACCAACACTAACATCAGCGTTGTATTCAGTATTATCTGTTTTTATGATCTCACCTTCTACTTCAATAAATGTTTCAGCGGGTAAGAAATACTTACTTGTATCCTGAACTTGAAGTTCAATTCGTCCACGCTAATCTGGAATTCGTGCGTCATAAGAATAATATTGATAATCACGCACAGACTCATCCTTGAGTACTGGTGCGTCCATGTCAAATGCAGGATCAGATATACGTTTGAACATCTTTATTATATTTACTATCGTCTAACACGAAGACCACTTCCTGCTATCAGACTAGCGGTTATAGTTTTTTCTTTTTCTGATAATGGTACATCAGCCAACTCTGCTAGGTTTTGATTAGCAGCTTGATTTATTATTTTACTAATATTTGCAGGCATTACTTCAGTGCTAGGTAATTTTACTGGTTGAGGTTTTCGTCGTATTAATCGTGCTAGTCTATCTTTGATTGCTGAGAATGTTTTACTAGCAACATCACCAACAGCACCAATACCTTTTTCACGAACAACATCAATAGCTTTCATTCCCAGTTACTTTGCAATCGGTATTGCTTTTGGGGCTATCCTTCTAAATAGACCCTGAACAACATCACCTAGTCCATCTCCGTAAGTCGTTTTGTATACTGGTAATCGTGAATTTATTACCCTGACCATGGTTGGTCCACGTTGGTACCATGTACGATCATTTTATTATAGTAACTGTATCTAATATTTAATCACTGTAATAGTCATCGGCGATTTCATTAATGAGAGACCGATACACATTAATATCCATGATACCGCCTGTAAATAATCGTTTACAGATATCAGCTGCTTCATTAATTATTTCTGGAGAGTTATTACCAGCTCGTTTTCCTCCTATGAGGATTTCTAGTCGTTCAACATCGGCAAGGACGTTATTGGGACAAGTAATAAGACCACTTCCCTGATTAGCAAATCCACCTGCAGTTTTAAATTCAGATGGATCGTCTGACAACTGAATTCCTAATTCTTCTTCTTTTTCTTCTAATTTTACAGGTTCTCTTATCCAATCATATTCTTCTTCCACCTCTCGAGACGTTAAATTTCTCAATCTTAATGCTTTTTCAAATCTTCCTTGATTTTCCGCTATTATTATATCCTCCAATCTTTTTGCTTCTCTCAATTTTCCCTGATCTCTAAATTCTTCTATTTTTATTTTCATTTTGTCATGTGGTGATAATTGTCGTGGTGGTGATGGTTGTAATGGTGGTGGTAGTTCCAATGTTGTTTGAGGAACTGGTGGTAAATCCAATATTGTTTGAGGATCTGGTTGTTTTCTTTTTGTGTACTTTCATTTTGGTCTTGCTGCTTCTTCTTGTTTTGCTTTTCTTCTTTCTTCTTTCTCTTGTTTTCTCTGTTCTCCAAGTTGTTTTGCTTCTTCTTTTCTTGATTGAATTAATTCATCAATTTCATCAACATAATTCTGATGTAATGAATCATCGGCTTTAGCTTTATCAACATTAAAATATATGCGATATAATACTTTTTGCCACTGCTCACTGGTTTTAATATCTTTAGCGTATTCAGGTTTCATTAATTTACCTCTTTGACCAAAACCATCCACAGCAAATACAGCTAATTGTTTTGTGTTTTTAATGTCATTCTTAATTGCATTAACAGTATCTTCATTAAATTTATTTATTAGTTCAGTATTACTTATTGTTGCAAGACGTTTTTGTTTAGGAACTGATGATTCAGAGGCTTCAGCTATTTGTTGCATTGGTTGAGCAGCAGCAATTTCAGCTGGAAGTCCCCGTAAAATCCTTTTTGTCTGTTTTGTTCTTTCTGCTATTTTTCCAGTTGCTTCAGCGGTCTTCTCTAAAGCAGGAAGTAGACCTTTAGTGGTTTCTGTGATAGGTTTAAATATTTGTTTTGTATCCTCTTCAAATTCAACATGAGATTCCTGACGTGATTGTAGTTGTTGCTTGACAGAATCACGAACAGGTAAATATTTTTTAATTGTCTCTAATCGCTCTCTAGCTAATTTAGCTGAATGTGGTTCTCCAATATTCATTATTGATAATATTTATAATAGTTGTTTAATTTATAGCAGCAGGGAGGGTGAAAAACAACCAATATTGAGTGACCCGGCGAGTAAACTAAACGCACTATAAGATAAAAAACAAAGAGTCAAAAATAAAATAACAAAAATAACTAACCCAAACGATTTATTATCCGTTTTCAACCGTATGGAAATAACCTCGGTTAGAGGCTTCAGTTTAACGTTATTGACATTGTTTTTCAGCCTTCGTAGGAACCTTTATTTTGTGAAAATAAGGTCAGGAACCAAAAAGGTCTGTTCACCCTCCCTGCTGCTAAGTGAGATAAATCAATTTTCAGTGGAAGACTAATTTAAAAACAACCGATAAAGATACCCCCACCTCTCCTTACTATAAGATGACCACAGAGCCTCAAGGGATAATCCTTTGTTAAGAGGTATGGATCCTGGCCTGAAACGGGAATTTAACATTGGGCCACCATGTTGAAATTAATATGTATGTATCTGTAATGTTAAAAATTTGTCCATAGGCTTCATATGGTGGGTCTGAATGGCACGAAATGTAACTTTGTAACATGATGAGCCTGGCTGGCGGGAAATGTAACATCCGGAGTCTGTTTTTTGGTCCTGCAAAATTATTTTCGTTGCGAGGTGGGTGTGGGTGGGCAACATGCAGTTGTCAGCTATTAAGTTTTATGGTGTAGGCCAAGCAGCCAGAGGAATATGGCGGCCAGACCAAGTGAAAAACCAGTAAAAAAAATGATAGCAAAAGGAGGTGTCCGCGACCAGATTGGATGACACTGAATATCTCTTAAATCTTGGGTAATTGTTCTATCTTTCTTTTTCCATTGCAATTGTTGGATCGCTGAGTGCGAATTTTTTGAGATTAAGAGAATTTTTCTTTCTCCATTTTCGATTTCCATTGTGCGCGAACACACACCCTGGTGAATCGCTAAGTGCTAAACGAAATTTTAGAGATTCAGTGGGCTGTCCAGGCTGAATTTTAGTTTGTTAATTTGTAATCAAGCACCCCACCCCACCCCACTCCAGTGAACCCCGGGCGCATTAAAATGAAAGTCCTTTTGGGTGTCGGGAAGGACCAAGTAAGTTGCACCTGGTTAGTTTTTTTTACAAGTTTATAATTACTCATTTAAATATATATCGTCCTTTTTCGATGCGTCGCGGGTTCCCCCACTATAATAGCATCTGTCGCAAACGCCGACAATATGTCTACTGCGTTTTTCTGGTCTCGAACCCATGAAGATGTTTTCACTTGTCGATCGAAAGTTTGTCTGAACGCTCTTACCACTTCGGCCAATGTCTCACTTAAGAATATATGATGAAATAATTTATATGAGCAAACGCTTACTGAACAGAATGACAGACATTAAAATATACACGCATTTAGACTGTACAATTTATTTCTCAAGTGGCTATATTTAATATAATAGGTAGATTTCTCCAGGGAATGTACAATAATCAATTATTCCTTTAAATTCCTGTGAGTTATATCGCATAGGTATTTTTAGCGCAGCCACGTGCCCTCATCTGGAAACCCCTGAGAGTTATTAATAACATAGGTATTTTTAGCGCAGCCACGTGACCGGGATAATGTCTAAACTGTGAGAATAATTGAGATTCCGGTAATTCCGGCAATTCGCTGTTACTAAAAAATTACTTTACGTTATTGTAATAGAGAGAACCCTTGTGTATCTTTTGACTTAGTGATCTGCAATTAAATCGTTGTTTTGATAATAATAATGAGTGATTCTGCGCTTACTATGGACAACGACTAGATGCAATTAAGAAGTATCTTCCAGTCTGTGATTCTTTAACACAGCAGCTGTAACAACGCCAGGATGCTCACGTGGAATTTGAAGATGGTACAGAGCAGTTATTTAAACCAATTGTAGAACCAAACAAAAAAAAATATTGCTAATGCAACTGAGGCAACACAAAACACTCTTGAGACATTACTTGCTGATATTGCCGGCCGTCTTCACCCCCCACACCTGTTCAGCTACCACCCGAAGTTCGACTACTACCACCAGCACCAAGAGTTTACACAGACATGATGGATAAATTTACTGAGGAAGGTATTGCCGCTATCAGGGATGAAGACCAAATACTTGACATTGCCGCATTTGGGTGGGAAGTAAGCACTCCAGTAAAACTACCTAGCACCGAAGTGATGCCACCAAGTGTAAGCAAAATAATAAATCAAGCTGAAAATGAGCGGTTGAAAGAATTAGCTGGAGTGCCTTCACCGACGAAACAACAAGTATCTGCCGGGAGAGAAAAAATATAACAGCAAGTCTAATAACGGGAAGTGGTCTGGCTCTACGGTCGTTTTAGACAACAACGAATATAAATAAATATGTTCAAGCGTGTATCTGATCCAGCATCTGACATGGATGCACCGGTCCTCAAAGATGAATCAATGTGTGATTATCTTCTTATGATGCACGTGTACCTGAAGCACGTGGACGAATCGAGCTACAAGTGCAAGATTCAAGCAAATATTTCCTGCCCGCCGAGTCATTCACTGTGATCGAAGGAAATCTTTTGAAAGTAGATAATACAGCATATGGAGTTGGAGATCGAGTTGTTTTTGTTAATAATGGTGTTATAGCGTTGTTTAACAGTGCCGCATACATCATTGACGGGAAAAACATTGAATCATGTCTCAAAAACGTTGCAAGATATTCCGATGATTATTCAAGGTCCGCTGGTCCGTCAATGATGTTTGGCAAAGATACCACTGATCAACCCGAGATCAGCAACGCAACACTGAATGCTGCTAGAACTGAAGTTGCATTAATGAATGAGAATTTCAGCCTTGGATTCGCAGCACGTCGATCAATGCTAAACGGCGATGAAGAAATTTCTTTTATAATTGCGCTGTCACATATTTTCGGGTTCTGCAGAAATGTCAGAAAAGTTATTTTCGGTGCTACACACACAGTTATACTAGTTCGAAAAGCCACCGACAGTGATGTAATCTGGCGACCCAATGCAGTTAATGTCGTTAAAGTGAGACTGACAAAACTTTCCTTGTGGATGCCAAAGATGACGCCATCACTCGTTGATGAACAACTGCAGCTCCATTTCATGGACAACGGCGGCAAGTCAATGCTGTCATGGTTAACTATGACCACAAATAATATCGAGAGTAAAGTTGCTGGGTCATATGCATGGCAGATAGCATCACAGCAGTGAGTGTCGGCGCCACGAGATATATTTATAGTGTTTTAGGAAAACGCCAGAATAGATTTCCCAAGAGCGAACCACAATGTGTTTGATACTCTCGGAGTTAGTGAAGTTTCTCTGAGAATAAATGATAAAAAGAACCATCCGAAGAAACGTTATTGAATTTTGAAAACAATCATGTTGTACGTGCGTATCATCGGTTGATGTCATTCATGGGCCGTGATAAGAATGTTGATTCTGGTTTGCAGATATATCAGCGTGATTTCTCAACGCTGTATCCGATCTATTATTTCTCATTGGAACACTTGGATTTGCTTATACAATCTGTAGTCGACATACACTTCCGAGCTCGTGTAGCACGATTACCAGCTGGTGGTTACAGAGCAATCCCCGTTATACTGTCAGATAAACCAATGTTACTTGAAGGCGTTGGTGGACAAAAAAGAGTCATTGATGCGCCCGCAGAAAATATGTAAGCGTTTTCCCAACACGTAATTGGATCACAAGCGATCTGTAATTAGATCATTCATGATGTTATGTCATATCATCACGTCAATGTTACTCTGACACCTGGTCAGATTAAAAAAAATGCAATCCGCGTCGAAGAAGAATACTGGGGCAAAAATAACTCTGAAACCAGCGGCGTTGCAGGGCCCAAATAGATTAGCGTTGACTGAACGTCAACTCAAACACTACAATGACGCCAGGAAATCAAGAACTGGCGTTCGACTTGATCTTTCTGCTAATGCGACCAGTGACACAACAAAAACTGGCTGTATATTTCCGTTTCTAGCGGCATTACTAGCGCTAATTGCAGCAGCGACCCCAGCTGTTGAAAAAGCAGCTGCACTTGGTGTTGTTGGAACAGCTACCGGTATGGCACTGAAAAAAGCAACAGGACACGGACTGAAGACCTGAAAAAGGGGGACACGGCCTAAGATTACCAGGAACTCGGTACTGTCAAGGTCTGAGACTGCCGGGGACACTTCGTTAAAGCTTCCAATTTTGATTCACTTGATGATGCTTGGCGATTAAACCGAAAACACTTCAGAGATGTTTTCATGCGTGATCAATTACCAGAAAAACCAAATCGTGTTGAAACCGGTATCATTAATCTCGATAGCCTTTCTGGTTCAGGTACTCATTAGGTTGCTTACGCGGTCGATCCACGTGGTGTTGTTTATTTCAATTCGTATGGATTGGCGCCACCAAAAGAATTTTTACGGAATAGTGGTATAGCCGCTGACATAGCAATCTGGTATTCAACATTACCAACATAGACAATAACGGATCCACCAATATGAGGTTCAGAAGTACTTGCTGTACTTAATGCTGTGTCAAGGTCATCAGCACCGCCTCATAAAATCGTGCATGAGTATACCGCTCGTCGTTTTAAACAGGTTACTAATTTATACTGGTAGATATTTACGGAAGATCTGCTTAAGGCAAGCCCCAGGGCGACATTGATTTATCAAAATATGCGACACGAGATGAGTTTGCTGATCTTTTACATCTCGCCGATGTTGACACAAATGAGCTTGTTGTTTTTCAGGATCAGCAAGGACGGATAAAGACGAGCAATATCCCGTTGACTGATAGTATTCTGCGAGTTCCAGGCGCGACCGAAGACAACTTAGTGGTGTTTACTAAAACCGGTAAAATTAATGAATCGAGGGATTCAGTTCTAACAATCAAGGGAGAGATTGCTGGACGAATTAGAATAATTTGAGACATTATGTATGATGATCTCAACATGAGCAAAATGCAATTATCAATGCGAGAGAACCAAAATCAGACGATGACGTGGCAACAAAAAAATACGTTGACAACAACAAAGCCAAGATCAGAACTGAGATCAGTAAGTACGTTGCTAAAACCGTTGATTGAATGACTGGCAATCTCCACATGAGCGGAAATATCATTGTTAATTTGAGAGAACCAGAATCAAACGATGAAGCCGCAACGAAGAAATATGTGGACAACCTCAACATCCCGATGATGACCTCGTTAATGACAATCAGTGATGGAATGACCACGTTCAGATCTGAATATACTAATCATGTAACCGCGTTTGAAAAATTTCGTAGAAACATAAATAAAACCATTAATGATTTTTTTTTAAATCCAGCGGTCATCAACATCAAGCTTACTGAAATTTATACGCATCTTGTTGATCTAGTCAACGTTAAAACAACAGTCGAAATTATTAACAATGAGCTCACCAGTATCAACTCAAGAATCAATTCGATAAACAGTGAACTCAAAAAAAATTTAAAAAATTCCCGATGGTGTAATTGACACAACTCCGCTCATCAATATCGTATACACAGTTGTGGCTGGATCAGTAATATAGTCATCGCAAAACAACTCCATCAAACATACCGCTCAGGTCACCGGGATGTACAGGCTGTCCGTGTTTGGCGCCTCTAAACTTGAGATATATATGAGAAATCCAATGGGGTGATTCCACCGATAGATTTTCCGTAACCATCTCAATCGTGTTAAATGAAAATGCCGATGGAATATTCATGCTGGATCGAGAAGACAAAAATAAAAAAAAAAAATAAAAAAAAAATAGCCACAGTGAGATATTTCTAGTATCTGAAATTCATCTCGAGAAACCTTCAATTGACTGCTTGGGATATACAATAATGAATCCCACACAATCCTTTCGGTATAATCAAGCATGTGCGTGGAAGGCATTGCTGGAAGAAATCATAGACGAGCACATGATAAAACAAAAATAAAATATTGCAGACGAATCATCGTCATCGACAATATTGTATACGCGGTTTTCTCGCTGGTCGCTGGTACAACAACGTTAATCGGTGCATTATCAGCGACGCGTGTGATACTGCCCGTTGTTGGAATCGGTGTATCTGTTGCTGTCGGAGTTGCTGGTATACTCAATATCATCGCAAAAAATATCTACATGTGCCAGTCAAAAATTCCACGAGCACACGGAAATAACTTACGCTGAGACATATTCGTGCATAAATATATCATCGATGCTGTCGGCGGAGTTAAACGACGGTGCAATATCAGACAATGAATTTGCTGCTATCAGGGATTTTATTATCGATATTACAAGAACACCAACACACCGTTGCCGACGTTGCCAGCGCCACATTTAGAATCCACCGTAAAGATTATAATGACCGCAGAAATAACCACTAGGCTGGAGCAGATCATCGCTAACACAGCGCCTCAGACTACCACAATGATATCAGCAACGTCAACACGGCCAGAATTCGATATTGGTTTTCCAACTCCGATAGAAGCTCATAATGGTCGGTCACTTGAAATCGCACTGGCACAATTACAACTTTATTATAGTTGGCCAAATATCAGAGAAAAATCATTTGGTGAATTGTCCGCCAACAATAGCTATATTTTTACATAAAACCACCACTGATGCAGCTGGTGGGTAAGCCCTCATCTGGGAAGTCGTTACCATCCCAACAGGATCATATCAAATTGAACAAATCAACGATGAACTTCAGCGTAGAATTAAATCAATAACAGGAAAAGAATCAAAGATCACTATCAAGGTAAACCTTCACGTCCAGCGCCATGTGATTTTTATTCACCGCACGACCTCCCTCTTAGGATGCATGGAGTTCCAGGAGTTACTGATCTGCTCGAGAAATGGCTATATCTGGATAATAAATTATTTCAAGGAGAAAAAATCGCCAACGCGATCACGAAGGAAGTACAAAAGAGCACAAAGAAGACTACGCGAGATGTTTGAGAAGTATATACTTGAATATCCTAATGAATCTGTTAGATCAAGGATCGATTTTGAAATGAGACAGCTAAGAAGTGTACGTATCTATATTCATGAGACAACCGTATTTATGAAGGACCCCGCTCAGCAAAAATTATTTTATGATCGGCTAAAGATCACCGGAGAAGATGTGAGCACGCTCAGAATATCCGGGCTTGATTCTAATAAGATGATGCAGGTTATCAATGATATAGATGGCGAATATTTTCCGAAGACTGTTGAGGGATGGAAGAGAATAAAAGGCCCTACAGATATTCTCCTACATAATAACGATCCAAAAGGTGGTGGTTGTCATGTATCGCCGGGTATTGCCAATATCCATCGACGATTTCTGTAAATCTAATCTTTGACGCAGTCTACGGTAGATATACCTCATCTGGGCAAGCATTAGGGCAGGCCCAGCAGGGATATGGTCTTTACAGTTTTTTTTCCGGATGTCCCGCCGGGTCATTTGATTGTCTCGGTGCCCACTAATCCTGCATTTTTTACGATGTCATAATCTATCGCTGTCATGAATATATTTTCGTCTAACCGACCAAGACGGTAATTTATTGGACACACGTGGTAAAGAATTGTCCGTTAGTTCTATGTGCGAGACAGACCATAACGGTACACCATGACAAAAAGAAAATAACAAAAAAAACCCAAATTTTTTTATCGTTAATTTTTGTTGTTGTTTGGGTTATTCTTCCCATTCTGCGAGAATCGTAATAGACTCCAATACAAGTTATTTTAGCTGTCTCTCACGTGCACTTACAACGCTCGTGTTTCATATTGTCGAGACAAATCTGATCGTATTTTCTCAATAGCTCTTTACAATGGAACAAATTTGGCTATATTATGTTGTTCGTGTAATTCGCCAATGACAGTTCCATTTGGCGCTGGAGTAATTTGATAAATCTGTATTCTTCCGCGACTGTATATCTGCCCTCTTCATGTCACTGCTGTATCATCTCAAGTCATCGTTGAGTTTTTCAACATCGAGTTGAACCGCGAGACCAGCCTGCTGCAATTGTTCGATCATAGAGATAATCTCGTTAATATTTTCCTGGTTCATTATACAACAAATGTATTTCTTTAATAAAAGGTTTGATCGAGAACAATTTGATAACGTGTTGCTGGGTCGTGTAAACTTATCGTGATGAATCCATGCGGGGTTTTCTGAGAATGTGCGAAGAAATCCTTAAACTTACTTATGTCCATGTCGCCAGGACACCACGTCTGATGAATATTTCGAAGTGTATGCGTATCAACCCGTTAAAAAATAACCAAAAAATTACAGTTATCTCCAATTACCTTGGGAATCTAAGTATACCGCTGAGTAACGTAAATGACATCTGTGTTTTGTTGTCTGCCCCGTGAAAATATTCTGGCGGGATTTGCTTGTTTATGAAGCATGACATCATCGTAAACTACTAGATTGTTGATACCCCCCGTTAAGATCCTCGACGGACGGCGCTTCATCGTTGTCTGTGATAAATTCAATAACATCGTCCTTGGCTGCTGCAGATTCATTAAATTCCTTAAGAACATTATAGCATCGTTGGTCATCCACTGATGGCGCTACTAAATAAAGTTTGTCCCATTTGAGCCACCTCATTATCAGGTTGAGCAACAACTGAGTTTTACCAGACCAAGATGGACCAACTATAATAGCTCGAATGGAATTTGGTAACACTGGATAATGCTTGACCGGTGTTTGCTCACGTGTCGCTAAAAAGTCAATCACGTTCATATGTACAGATATAATATTATTTATAATCATGAGTTTATATTGTGTTAGATGCAAAACAGTCACTGGTACAAAATTTCTGAGAGCAACCACGTTGAGAAATAACACGTCGGCGCTTACAGGTAAATGTCTAAAATGCGGCACACAAAAATATAAGTTTGTGAGTATTCATGTTGCAAATAAGGTGGCGATATTGCTAAGGCACTCGGAAAAACACCTGGAACACCACAGGCTAAATATCCTGGGGAAAAACAACTTCCAGGATATAATATTGTGGTCCTGGAACTCGCCTTGATATTAAACTTGACGAAAAAATCAACCAAAACCAAGCGAATTTCCGATAAATGCGATTGATTAAGCGTGCCATGTTCATGATGTCGCGTAAAAAAATTCAGATCTACAACGACATATCGCAGATGTCAAGTTGATTCATACGCTGAGTTCGATAACAAATAAAAACATACCAGAATCATTCGCGAATTGGTTCATAAGATCGGCGATGAAAGGTAAAATAGTGTTAGAACTACGCCCTTCAAAATGGTGCTAAAACTGAAAGGGCCAAACAAATGGATGGACAACAAAACCCTCACCAAAAAACTAAAAGAGAATGGGGCAGATATTGACAAAGCGTATAGACTAAGCAACTTCAAAGGGCAAGAAACCAACACAGCAGTAATAGAATCCAAAACACCGATACCAAATTTGATCAGATTGGGGTCCTATGGGAAATTCTATCGCTTAGAACCTTACATAAATAAACCCCGGTTCTGCAACAACTGCCAGCATTGGGGCCACTACAAACATAAATGTCGGTACAAACAACAGTGTGGACATTGTGGGGGACAACACAAGGCACCCTGCTTAAAAATCACCCCCAAATGCGCAAACTGCCAAGGACCCCACCATCCAAAATCTACCGAATGCCCTTACGCTGAAAAAGAACAACAAATAATCGAGCTAATGAACACAAAGCAACTTACATACCATGAAGCCAAGAAAATAACCATTAAACCAACCGTAAAAACTAATCCAACTGAAAAACAAAACAGAGAAACACATGCAAATAAAACAAATAAAAACCCAAATCACGATCCCTCCATCAGAAACGGAACACAAATTACCCAAATTAAACAAAAACCTGCAACAAATACACCCAAAGTAAGAAACAATCAACTACCTGCCAAAAAGACAAAATTAGCGATAAGGAGAAACCAAAAATCACTATAGGTGCAAAACAAAAAAAAAAAAATAAAAAAATAAAATAAAAAAAATTAACCACCCCTACCCCACCCCACTAACAAAGCAACAACAACTCCTCCAATGATCAAACTTGTTCAAGAACTTGTGTGGGAAATTATAAACCACACTATCCTAAATCCTCAAACCATAGAACACCTACCAGAAAAAATAAGTATAAAACACACCATCTCAAAAAGAATATAGATCGCTACCATAATCTGTTAGGGTAAATATATAAATGACCACCTATAATTATGAATAAGACAACCAGCAAGAATTTAACAATATGGCAATGGAACTGTAGAGGAATTCAAAGCAACATCCCTGAACTTAAAAATAAAATCAAAGAAGAAGTTCCAAAGCCTGATATTATCTGTATTCAGGAAACCCTACTTACTAAAAAAACAAAACACATGCCCACGATCCCAGGATACTCACCAGGATTTTTAAAACTCGCGATAACGGGAAGAAGGGAGGGGGGCTTGCAATCTTTGTAACAGAAGCCTTGCCTAACACCACCAAAATTACTATAACATCGACCCCAGGTAGCAACGAATCCATTGAAATTCAATCTATAGTCATCAACACAGGATCTAACAACATACAAATTTTTAATATATACGACCCGGGAGGCGACAACAACACACCTAATCTAACTAACTATAGACAAATCTCCCAACATCGCAAGGAGGACAGCATCGTCATCTGTGAGGATTTTAATGCACATAACGAGCTGTGGGGGAGTGGCAGGAGAGACAAAAGAGGTAGGTTGGTTGAGGCATGGGCTGCCGAGACCAAACTGACCATCCTAAATGATGAGTCTAAAACTAGACTTGACCCAGGGGATGGCACACTCTCTGCCATCGACATCACCATATGCTCGCCTAACCTAGCATAGATGATTGATTGGAGAGTGGACCAAAGCAACTCATTAGGCAGCGACCACTTCCCAATCATCATCACCCTACAGGCGACGGTGCAGTTTAACCCAACACAAAACACCCCAAATGGAGATATGACAAGGCAGACTAGAAAACATTCCGTAAAACACTCTCGGAAACCAACACCGCTAATCTTGAAAGCCGGGATATAAACATACTACGAAAATATAATTAACACAATACATGAAGCAGCAACGAGTAGTATACCAAAAACCAGTGGGACACAAATCAAGCAAACAGTACCTTGGTGGAATGATGAATGTAAAATGGCACATAAGTAAAAACAAAAAGCACTTAACAAGTTTAGACATACAGGAAATTCGGTAGACTTCTCACAGTACAAAGATAGGGAAAAAACCTCAAACAAATAATTAAAAAAGTAAAAGAAAAATCATGGCAGCAATTCTGTTCAAAACTAAACATTAAGACAAACTCAAAACAAGTATGGGATCAAATAAAAGCAATTAGGGGTAGAACAGTAAACAATACGCCCCAAATTTCAGGAGCCACCACAAACAAGGATAAAGCAAATAAGATAGCCAGCCACTTCTCGGAAATGAGCAGTAATAAAAATCACACCAATAACTTCCAAAAAAACCCGCGAAAAAGTAGAGAAAAATCTAAAACATCTATTTAAAGACCTAGGAACAAAAACATCAAACTTAAATAGTGAAATAGCGCTACAGGGATGGGAAATAGCATTAGGATAAAAAGAAAGAAACATCACCAGGAGAAGATCAGATAGGGTATACTATATATAAAAACATGCCTGGAAACATAACAACAACCATCCTAAAGCTATTAAACAAGCTCTGGTTCGAAGGTAAACTACCTGATAAATGGAAACATGCAATAATAATCCCGATCCTAAAACCTGGAAAAGACCCTAATAACATCAATTCTTACAGACATCTCTTCCTCACAAACAATATATGTAAAATCATGAAAGCAATCATTACAAACCGACTTAAATACCATCTGGAAAGTAATAACTTACTCTCTGAAAATCAATGCGGATTTAGAAATAAAAGATCCACCACTGACCAACTTATTCGCTTAGAAGCCGCCATCAAAATAGCCTTCAGTTCAAAAAGAAAAGCAGACAGACACCTAATAGCTGTCTTCCTTGACCTGTGAAAGGCATTTAACCTTGTATGGACAAAAGGACTAATAGCTAAATTAAATCACTTTGGAATCACAGGCCACATGTTCAACTTCATAGAAAACTTCTTATCAGACCGCAAAATTATCACATGAGTTGGGGAAACTTGTTCTTAAACACACTCCCTAGAAAATGGCACACCACAAGGGAGCGTACTCTGCCCCACACTATTTAAACTTAGGATAAACGACCTAGACCTAAACCTAACTTCTAAAAAAGCAGAAATATCGCAATTCCCAGACGACATCGGAATCCTGAGAGCAGGCAACCCCGCTAGTCAGTAAGTAATTTATGACATCCAGCAAAGCCTAGATAATGTAGGGAGATGGGCCGATAGATGGGGTTTTAAAATATCCCACGAAAAACCAATAGCTGTACTATTCACACCAAAACGTAAATCCAATTTAACATATCCCAAACTATCTATCCAGAATAAAAATATAAAATTTGTTAAAGTAGCGAGATTCCTAGGCATGTATTACGACGAACAACTAAATTGGGGACAACATATTAACAACCTTATAAACACATGTAATAAAGACATAAACTTAATGCGGAACCTTAAAGGGACCACCTGGGGATCCAACCAATAAACACTTCTTACAATATATAGGGCACTGATAAGATCGAATCTGGACTCTGGGTGTCAGATTTACAACTCAGCGAAACCTCAACATCTCAAAAAACTAGATACGATACAACGGAAAGTCTTCACTATCTGTACAGGCACTCTCCAGTCTACATCATTAACTGAACTCCAAGTTCTTACTGGGGAACTACCACTGCAATTAAGAAGACAGGAACTAATTCTAAGATATGCTACACGATTAACAACTCATCCAGAAACACACCCGACCAGAATAACCATCCATAACTATGATAAAGCTTTCAGCAAAAACCTAATTCCTTATATCCCAGGAGGAAAGCTTGTACATCAACTAACGGGACAACTCCCTGTAACTAATTATCAAGCCGAACCCACTGAGTTTCCTGATCAAGCCCCATGGATATCCTCAAAAACAGTAATTAACATACAAGCTACAGAACCTGGAAACTAACTTGAGCAAGAACATATACTAAAAACAACCATAACAATTGAGATTCTCACAACATACTCCAGTTTCGTAAAAATTTATACTGATGGTTCCAAAATATCAGAGCCACCCAGAACGACAGCAGCAGTGGTTATCCCAGAATTCAATACTCAGATGGGAACCCGACTGCCTGACCAATGCTCAATTTTTACGGCAAAATTCTGGGCCATCATGGAAGCCTTAAAATGGATTAAAGAAAATAACATTAACAAATTGGTAATCATTAGTGACTCGCTTAGAGCAATAACAGCCATAAAATCAAATAATTCTAAATCACTAGAAAATTTCCTAAGAAAAACAAACTTATAACTACAATCCTACATAGGTAAAATAGGAAATGAAATGGCTGATCAGACAGCAAAACAAAAACTAAGTGACATAAATCCTACAACCATAAACTACAGTGTCAGTGAAATACAAGGCATCATTAAAACCTACGTCAATAACAAATGGCTGGAACAGTAGAATCAGAGCAGACAGGGGCGGAAACTTTATGCATTCAAATGGATATCAACAGAATCGCCCAAACACCAACAGTAATTAGCCCTGATCAATTAATTATAAACAGAATAAACACCGGAAAAACAGAATTAGCAAGCAGCTTTGGAAAACATATAGGGCCCAAACCGTATCCATCAACTGCTTGCACTGTCAAATTCCTGAAGACTTACACCATGTATTCAACATCTGCCATAAATACAAGGATGAAAGAACTAAACTCATAAACGAACAAAAACAAAATTGGATCCCCGAGTACGTACCCTGAATTCTTAAAAAAACCCAACAATCCTAACATTAACACCACGTATCAGAACATCATTAACTTTATACATGAATCGGGACTAACTAATAAAATATAAGAAAACTAAATAGGTTGCAAACTAAAAGACAGCAGTCTAGATGGGTGTCTTTGAAAAGTCGTTAGGGACCTGATTATTCAGCAGAGACATCCGTGTAGATTAAATCAAATCAAATAGAGCAAAGAAATGTAGATTAAGTCAAATAAAACAGGGTTCATACATCACAACCAGGGGATGGGAGATGGGAAGAGGGCTTCGGTTTACAACGCAAGTAGGGGATTGTACCTGCCTGTGCGCAGGGCTGGAGCCTTAACCTCATCTTTCGCCTAATGGAACCAAACAAAAAATTAATTAATAACAACATATTTAGCCATAAACAAAAGCCAAAAGATTAATAAACTCCAGGGAGGAGGTGCGGGGAGGGAATCTGGTTTACAGCCCACTTAGGGGCGTGTTCCGCCTGAGCGCGGGCTAGATCCCTTGTTTCTGCACCAAGACCCCAGGAAAACTAATTAGAAATTAAAACCAAAATTACTACCTCAAAACAACCCCCCACTAAAAAAAAGAATTGTTTTCTTACTTTATTCCTCTTATTTCTCATCTGCTCTGGTAACATCATAGAATCAATAACACCCTAGAATGCCAATACTAATCATCTTCATCTCAACATTAACACCAATATGCTAAACATCTCCATCCTAACATCTTACCACTGCTCAAAGATGACAGCTAGAATACATCATACACCATACGTCATACACGAATATTAACAACACCACAAGTAAGCCCCAAAATTAGTAAACTATAAGGTGGTCGAAAAAAGCCCAAGACCATCAGGCCCCTTCGCACAAGGTGGCAACATAAAAAATTAGAGGAAATTATGACCTTAAACTACCTCTTATAAGGTGGTCTTAACACCAAAGACCATCAGGACCATCAGCACAAAGCGGCAAACGAACATCTAACACTAAGAAACATTAAGGATTCATAATTTAACAACATATAAGGTGGTCTAACGCCCAGGACCATCAGGGCCAGCCACACAAGGTGGCAAACATAGAATATAGCTGTCATTAAAAGCATACCTCTCTAACCCAACAAAATCTAAAACAGCACAGAGGATATCATTCAAAATTGTGCAGGATGTTAACTATTTTGGCCAAATACCCTGGAGAAACTGAGCGTGGACCAGCGCCGACCTGACCTCCTTTCCTCCTTGCCACTCCCAAATTCAACAGCGTGCGGTGCACGCACAAATCCTAACTTTACTGAAAGTCAGTAATTACAACCTTCTTAATGAGTGTGTGATGGATCAATTCCCACTCATTTACTCTGCTCAGTGGATACAGACTTGAAAACACTCATGAGGGCCAAAGTTACAGGTTGTTAAGGTATTATTAGTACCACAGCCTGCCAGCTACAATTAAACATCACTCTTTAAGTGCAGAAATGCGCGGGGTAAGTGGCACTGATTCCTTCCCTCACGAACAATTAAACAGCCTGCTGTGCAGGCATTAAACCGTCGCGCATGTCCGAATGGGCGAAAGCGACGTTAATTCAATCGTCAAGTCAAGTACAAATGGCAATTTGGACTGCACACTAGATTTTCTTGAGTGCGTGTTGGGTCTATTCCCACTAAAGACAGCCTCAGAGCTTTAGCTGGTGCTGTGGTGGAGTGGCATGTGGGTGCATGGTATAGCATGCTGCATGTGCGGACTGGAGACCCATGCGTGGATGAAAATAGATAGTCCGGTAATACCTGCATGCCAACGAGTCTCCTCTTATACTGAAGAGTGTGCTGTTGTGGTTAAAAGTTAAGCACTTTACCCTTCAGTATTCAAGTCAATTCACCAGCTGGCGTATTCAATCAGGTCGTTTAGGACTTAGTTGAACCATGACCTGATGGCACAATTAGCAGCACTCGTTGAGAGCATTAACGCCTGGGGGATGAGGCTCTAATTCCTTCCCCCAGGAATAATTAACAGTGGCACATGCACCGATGTGCGAACGTCACTATAATTCAAATCTCTCTCTACAAATGGCAAGAACAGTGGAATCTAAGCACAAAAGTACGAACACTCTACACCATCCGAAGCGAAATAGACAGAACTATTAAACCCCCAAAGATAAAGAACTCAGAACAAAAACTTATAAACAGAATTATAACCGGAAAAACCAAGCTAGCAAACAGTTTCGAAAAACACATAGGACCGAAACCAGCTAACATCAACTGCTTCCACTGTAAAACTCCAGAAGACTTACATAATGTCTTCAACGTCTGCCAAAAATACAAAAAAGAAAGATCCAAATTCAATCTTGAACAAAACAAAATTGGATCCCCAAGTACATACCCAGAATTTTTAGGAAAAACAAATTCAAATATCACAACCACATACCAAATGTAATCAAATTCATGAATGAGTCAGGACTAACAAATAAAATATAAGGGGACGGGTGTCTTTTACGTCACGCTGCGACCTGTTAACTCAGCAAAGATATCCGTCTTCCCCAAAGTTAACTCCGTCTTTCCCAAAGTTAACTCCATCTAATTAAAAATTAACAACACCACAATAACGGTTAAAACAAACAAATTCACTCAATTATGGTTATATAAAAATGAGTCAGGACTAATAAAAAAAATATAAAAAATAAAACATAAGACACCCCCCCCCCAAATAAACTAAACGGCTACAACAAACAAATCCACTCAATTATTAATTTAAATTATTATCTCTACCTCTCCTTACTCTCAATTAACCTACAATCTAATTACATCTTTTAATCCTACCAAACTAACACCTCCAAACCAAAAGATGACAGTCACCTCAATATCAATTGATAAGATCGCAAAACCTAATATTATAAGGTGGTCCGAACACCCAGGATCATCGGGGCCCGCCTCACAAGGCGACTACCTAGACCTAGATTAAAAACATTAGGGCCCCAAATAGCCTTATATAATGTGGTCAAAAGCCCTATGACCATCAGGCCCCGCTGCACAAGGCGGCAAAAATCTAATTTATGTATGTATTTGGTCCCAATTAATTACAGGTTGACATACCCCAAGAACGATAGGCCCCGAAAATAATAATCTATGCTATGTAAGACCCCAAAACAATAGTATATAAGGTAGTTTAAGCCCAGGACCAACAGGGTCAGTCACACAAGGTGACAAAATTCAAAATTAATAATTCACAAATGGCTGTCATCTGAGGTACCTACTTCTTTCTTTCTACTAACTATTTCAAAACAACACAGAGTGTTTTTTCCGAAATTCATACATTTTAAAGAAATTTTCGACAATTTTGTAAATTCAATTTTCAGAATTTAAAAGCTCGTACAAGACGAAAATTTTAGGCCAACACCCTGGAGTCACCAAGCACCTGCCTGCGGATTGGCGCCTGCCTGCTGGACCTACGTCCTCCTTTTCCTCGACCGGACATCAAACATTTAACAGCGTGCAATGCACGCATAAATACCATACCAAACATAACTCTCTAAACAACGAAATAAATGAGTGCGTGACGGTACTGCTCCCAATCATTTACTCAATTTGGTAAAAGCAGACTGAAAACATGAGTGCGTGTTGGGTTAATTTCCCACTGATGACAGCCAAACATCCAGGTAGCTTAGAACCAATAGTTCTGCGACCTGACGGCTAAAATTAACAGCACTCTTTGAGTGCATAAACGCCTGGGGGATGTGGCTCTAATTCCTTTCCCCAGGAATAATTTATCATCCTCCTGTGCAGAAATAAACCAGTGGTACATGTACAATTGTACGCACATCACTATAATTTAACCTCATCATCATCATCAGTCTAGCTACCCCAGCGTCGACTAGTCAGCACGTTCAAAATGAATTTGGTAAATGATTTAAAAGATGGTTGGTATTGGATGATGGATGCAGTGTATGTGGTAGAAAGGCTTGCAGATGAATGGAGGTATCCAGTTACCCTACACTTTGTGACAAGTAGCCAGAGATCTGGTTAAAGATGTAATTGAGGAGGAAGTAGAGAAGTTGAGAGGCTTTATTAAGTTAGAAAATGCTAAAGTGGGAAAATTGAAGGAGGCCCTTGATAGAGTGGCCAAAGTCAGGTATTTTCTTTTTAGAAGAAATAGAGACTTTAACAGATTGATCTTATCTGTCTCTTAGGACTGTGGAGTAGGGTAGAGAAATTAAATAAAGGAGAAGAAAAGATGATGGAAGAGGAGGTGAAGAAGATAAAAGATACCTGGGCTAAAGAGAGAAAGTAGTAAGAAAACAGAGAGAAAAAGAGGCCTTTGACAGGCTCAATCAAACTGGATCAAGGTACAGGAAAACTTCAGATCCATGGGACATCCTGACTGGATACCAGAAAAGGAAAAGAAGTAGAAGAAAGGAGTAATAGAGAAAGTGAGGAGATGGTGGAAGAACTGGAGAAAACAGAAAAACCCAAAAGCTCTTTTCGGGGCCACTCCATTGCCTGGAAAAGATTTATTTAAAAAATTTGCCCTATTATTGTGTGTCTTTATTTTGTGTTTGTGTTTGTGTTATGTTTGTGTCTTTGTTTGTCTATATCTATGTCTATCCAGTTCCGCCCTGCCAAGCGTTATATCCAGTGATATGTTCCACCCCACCAAGCATTATTATTCGTATAGTTTCACCGCTGATCTAGCTGAACTTAACCTGTTTGACGGGGCGGGACGTATAAAATCTATGTTGTTGTTTCTAACGAGACAAGGAAATCCCAGTCAAGGGGTTACATTATTTGTCTCGGTCCAAACCTCAACGTAGATTATTTTCTCACCCAATATTTTCCTTTAAAGTAATATGAACCCATCATTAGTGTAATATAGTTCACGTCCAAATGCTTACATGCGGCTCATTAATACAAATATGTAAATGAGGGATGTGGTGTAACCAATGCATCTTAAGTACAGTTTATACGCGTGTGCAAAGAAAAATAACAACATAAAACATCGCATAGTAATGAGGTATTATCACATTTAATATATGGAAGTTATATGAAATTAACAATAAATAATTAATATTTATTACAAGAAACTGTTTCATTTTCATCAGTTCCAATTTTGAAAAGTTATATTGTAAATAAAGAAACGATACTGGGTACTCAGCTCTACTATAGTTATACTTAGTACAAGCTGTAACGAAGAGTAACATGTTGCATTAGATTATTCATGGGTAATTAAGAGATATGTGTCACTATCGTATATTACTCTCCTTTTCTTTGGAGGAGGTGAAACTGTTTGTGACATACTTGTGTTGTCCTTAATACTGATTGTAAAATTACCTCCGTGTATAAAAGACCCTCCAAATACGGACCCTAGCGGATAACCATTTGCTAAACTTTCAATTCACGGATTCTTTGAAAATTTATTTTTCCGTCTTGGAAATATGGCAAGTGCTACAGTGAAATTTGCTTATGGATTAATGTGTTGACGGATAAATGATTCCTTCTGGCTGGTAAGTGCATTATTTGTCATTAAATATTGTAGGTATATTTTTGATTCAGCTGGGGCAGAATGGAGATGCTTAACAAAATTAGAATAAAGCATGTTTGACATAACACATTTCTGGCTGTTACTAAGTTTTCTGTAGTAGTTGGGAGGCTATGAAGTATATAGGTCTATAGTCTATGTGCATAGATCAGTGTTTTCTGTCATAGTTCATTTCACACAGCATTGAAAATTTTATCCTATCTGTAGCACAGTCAATTTTCAGGTCAGCGTCATTAAATGTAGCTAACAGTGTATAATTTGTTTCGCACGAAGTATTGAAAACTAATTAGGTAGCTTTAGCTACATTTAATGACACTGACCTGAAAATGTACTGAGCTAGGCCTGCATATAAGATAAAATTGACCATGCTGTGTGGAACGAACTAGCATAATACCAAAAAGCTCGACATCGTGTGCGTGTTTGTCTTTGTCTCTCTCTAAATGTTTTTGTATGGTGTGTTCTCAGAGATGGATTGACCTTAAGTTATTATGTTCTTGTTATATATTTGTTGTTGTTTGATAATAGAACAACTACGTCAGGCACAGCAGAAGTCAGCAAGGATTTCTTTTTTTTTAAAGTAGTTCTGAGCGCGTGGACACCTTGACTGAGACGACTGGTCTGAGATGACTAGACTGAGATAAGAAAAGTAAGCTTAGCAAAACAGCTAGATTTCTATGTCGCATGGGTGAGAAATAACGTTATAGCTTTTTTTTTACGCTGTCACTGTTTCGCCCGATTGAGGTCAGCCACTTGCAACATTGTTGCCAATGTCCAGTACCGTGACGTCATCCCACCTGTTCCATTCCCCTTGAGGCTAAACAGTCCCAATTCCTTGTCCCTATACAGCACATGTTAAATTTCCCCATGTTAAATTCCCATTGTCCGTAGGGTACAACCTCCCCTAGTTTAACATTAAAGTCCCACTGTCCGTAGGGTATCCCATTACACTACTTTTAATCTCCTTTTGTGCGGCTTTTAATGCTCATTTAGAGATTCTGCGCAACTTCATTTTTTGTCGTCATCTATTTTCTTCGAATTCGTTTACATAATCTTGTTATTAAAACAATGATGTGTTTAAACTCCAGTCCATGTTCTGTAGAATGTTTCGTTGTTTAGATTTAATCTCAAGTCAGTAGATTGTTAACTTGTCCGTCATTTTATTTCCAGATGATTTAGCCAGATTTTCTTAAACAATGTTGTCTTGTTTTTTGTTTTTTTTCTTTTTCTTTTTTTAAATTCCAGGTCAGATTTGCTTGATGTTTTGATCGTGCTAAATTTACCAATTAAGTATTTTGGATATTTTGCAATTAGAACTGCAATCGTTATGTGTTGGACCTGTATTTTCATCTAATGAGTGATCGTGGTCGATCAGTGAACAGGTTTGGGTTTTCTCGGTCTTGATTTGGTTGCAGTTTTACTCAACGCATCGTGAGTCATATAAGTTCGAGCTTTAACTCTGTATACTATTGATTTGTATGATTTATATTCCTTTGATGTAAACAGAAAACCCTGCTGAAATGTAATTTTGCCTGTTTTGATTGTGTAGGATATGACAGATTGTAATTCTGATTCACATTGAAGATAAACTTACCCAAATATTTAAAAGTCCTTTCCCAGCCTAATAGCACCTTCCACTTTATTGTCATTAGTATCGCCACTTGGACATATGATTAACATGCCAGCTTGTCCTCTGATTCTATTTTAGTTTTTCTTACCAGTACACACAAGCATGCACATATATTATAACCGACACACACACACACACACACACACAAACACACACACACACACACACACACACACGTCAGGCTCGGTTGCGGTAGGATGCGGGTTCGAACCCCAGCCGAATCATACCAAAAACATAAAAACGGCACTAACAGCTGCCTCTCTAGGCGCTCAAGATGTTAGCGTCAGGACTGGACGGCCTGGTTTCAGAATAATGTGACTGGATGGGACGTGATGCTACGTGTCTGCGGCATGATGCCCCATCGCTAGATATCACTATAAACTGCCACTGCGGACATCGTAGCGATATGACTGAAAAAGTGTTCACGCTACATTAAAAATCCAACACACACGTACACACACACACACACACACACACACACATCGCAGATCGACATTTTCGCTACCTATGACAAATGGGTACGAAGCCTAGCGCAGTTTGACTGTACGCAAAAATGTTTCATGGTTTTGCTGCATATGAAATATTTCTTTTTAATCGTCTAACGTTCAGGCAATCCCGAGCACAACAATATCAAAATTGCAGCAATGATGAACTCATTGATGATCAACGTATCCTGGATGATAAGGTCGATGGATCCCCTACATCATACATCTGTAGCTTCTTTTACATATTTATTGTTTATGTCTGTCCGAATGTCTGCTTGAATAAATTTCCAATTAAAACCTTTGAAACTTTGCCTCTCATATCAGTTTCCGGAAAATTCTGAGGCAACGTACGTGTATGAATGTATGTATGTATGTATGTATGTATGTATGTATGTATGTATGTATGTATGTATGTATGTATGTGTCCACCTCTGATGTGGGAGGTCGTGGGTTCGAACCCCGGCCGATTCGTACCAAAGACTTATAACAATGGTGCTAACAGTTTCCTCGCTAGGTGCTCAGCTTTAAGAAGTTAGTGTTAGGACAGGTCGGCCTGGTGTCAGAATAATGTGACTAGCTGAGATATCATGCTACATGTCTGCAGCCTGATGCCTCAATGTTAGACATACTATAAACTGCCACACTGCAGAGATCGTAGCGATATGACTGAAATTTTTTTAAAAGCTACGTTAAAAATCCAAATCACAAAAACATGTATGTATGTATGTATGTATGTATGTATGTATGTATGTATGTATGACACGACTCTATGGTCACAAACTTAAGTAACAGAAAAGAAGCAAAACCAACAAGTTTGTAAAACTTCACAAACAATTTAATTTTTAAAGTGATAAATGAAAAATGTGAGAGAAACTTACAGTATAATGAAAAAAATCAAAATTTGTCATTATAAAGGTCTATGAAAGTTCCAAACTAATGAAAAGTCCCTTATAATTTCAATTCCGGAAATGTACTGGTCCTCCAAGAAGCGTGACGTTGTCAAAATGGCGTTTCCAGAATTCCTTCGAATAATTTATAATAGTTCCAGAATAACATTATTGTTAAAAGAATGCGAACTTTCTATCACCACTGAACAGTCCAAACAAATGTTTTCCTCTCAAAACATATCTAAGTACAACATAAAATACGTCTGCAAGTGTGAATGACCCCAGAAATCGGAATGAAACTGAATGCTTAAGTTTCTTCTTATATACACCGTATATTGCGACTTTAGTTCGCAATAGACACCATGTGACAACATACACTATTGATTTATGACAAAATACGTATATTAACATGACCTCGCGCAACCAATGGGAATCCACAGAATTGTGACCCATCAGTCACTGAGAAAATACGCCATAGGCACCATTTTAAGTCTGATTATTATGATTATTATTATAACATGTCAACACGTACGTAAACATCAGTTTATAGATCCTACGTAATTTGCGTTTCCAAAAGAGCCAAATTACGCACACAATTTGTAACAAATGTTACGTGTCTAGGCTCGTACAAAAGTAGCAAGAAAAAAGTAAGACAACAAGGTTTGTAAAATTTAACAAAATAATTCATTTCCCTAAAAAGGAAGGTAAAAATGAAAAAAGAACACGGTTTTCTAATCAAATCCAAAAATAATACAAGAATTAAAAAATAGAAGTCCTATCAATGAAAAGTCTTAAATGAATCTGTATTCGAGTCCCGATGAAATCAAAATGGAGGCCGATGACGTATGTTGTGGCCTTCAAAGTGTTGCCATGTCAACAGTTCCTTGTTGAATCGCAGAAAATAATATTCCAGTTTAGAATTTCTGAATAAAGTTCGATAAATTTTCTTGTCCAAGAATTTCTGTATGAGCACTAGTATTTCCAGGGAAAGAATCACTAATTCCAAAAAATAAAAAAATTCAACTCACACTGGTCACAACAAAAAACGTTTGAGCTTCAAAGGTTTAAAGCACAACTAGCTAGTTCTTCTCAAGAAAACGGTTATTCAGTAAATTAAGACGCAAAACAGATTCCTGGATGGGGGTCAAAAATTCATCCCACTGGGAAAACCAAAAGTTTGTAACAATAAACACATGTTATTTGTCGTGTATTCCATGTATGGCCTTGATTCAGCTTATCAGTTCTTACTATAAGAATGAATAATAAAACAATTTTAAAAAGTTGTTTACCAGAACTCTATCTGAATTCTGAACCAAGGTCAGAAACTAGATACAATGTTTCAACTACTGGTTGTTTATCAGGTCAAACAGAACTGAACTGAATTTCTAAAACAAATATCAAATCCAGTAGACAAAGTTATCATTACAATAACATGTAAAAAGTTAAAACTAACAAACAATTAAATTACATATACATAACACAAGAAATATTCTATACAGTTTACGACCATGAACAAATATTAAATATAATATTATATTATGCCAGAAGTTACAGAAGATATAGAAATACATAACAATGTATGTATGTGTGTATATGTATGTATGTATGTATGTATGTATGTATGTATGTATGTATGTATTGATGGATGGATGGATGGATGGATGTGTGTGTGTATGACATGCATATTACTCTGAGTTCCCCTTAGACTCTAATCTACCCCTACCCCTCAATTCATATATATAATAAATATTGCCCCCGTTTACATTTAAATGCCTGCATCATTCCATACCATTAATGAGTTTTGTTGAGTACCAAAATATTTAAGTAAAATATATTGTAATGTACCTCGTAGTTGGCTTATTCAAATGTAATTGAATTGAGTTTTCAGTGTGCAATTGGGCGCTATTTCGGCATATTAAAGGAACATTTTCGACTGTTCGTCTAGACAACTAATAAAAAAATCCTGTCTGTCATGGTCAGTCACATTAAAAATGACCTTTTAATATTCGACTCCCGACTTCTTAGAAATCCATTGGATGAGTGTTAGAAATATCTACGTCCTCTCCCAACAGTAATGTAGACTCTGAAACATTTATGACAACAAATGAATCTCCTATTACATTCAGTTCGAAAGGACGTTCCAATATCTATAGATTCTGATGGAAAACGGTAGAGTGTACAAGGTTATCCAACATGAAGTATCAATACACTGAATTTAGATTAAAAGAACAGACATGTGGTGATTTTGAGACGTCCAAATTCATACCGTTAATGAAATTTATTCGATATTAGATGTTTATTTCTTTTAAAGTTTATACACACATTTGTCAAATTTATAAAGTAAAATGATTATATTTTTATTCAATGAAATATTTAAATATATAAGGCACTAAACATATCATTTTTGTACTTCTACTATCGCAGAATTCTTCCATGACTTTTACAGTTTGCTGAATTAGGCAAGCTCAATATATGTTTTTTATTTCCTTTGTTCTCAGAATCATTATATTTGAATGAAGAGAATACATGTTAGTGGTAAAATCTTTCCAAGTTAGGCACCGGCTTAGTCGTCTGGAGCTTGACTGGTCTCCAAAATGACAATTTATGTTGTCACGACATACATGGCATTTTTTACTTTACTGTACGCATGTAAGCGTGAAAACATGCAAGCAGTTGAAACCGACATGTAAAGTATCAATCAAATCGGCCTTTTGGACCTTTTTGCAAGTAGATTAATCTTGTGGGTTCGAACCACAATTATGAGCGAAGAGTTAAATGCAGTTTGATGTGGGGTATGAACCATCCCTTGTGTGAAGAGTAAAATGCAGTCTGATATGGGGTATGAACCATCCCTATGAGTGAAGAGTAAAATGCAGTCTGATGGGGGGTATGAACCATCCCTATGAGTGAAGAGTAAAATGCAGTCTGATGGGGGGTATGAACCATCCCTATGAGTGAAGAGTAAAATGCAGTCTGATGGGGGGTATGAACCATCCCTATGAGTGAAGAGTTAAATGCAGTCTGATGGGGGGTATGAACCATCCCTATGAGTGAAGAGTAAAATGCAGTCTGATATGGGGTATGAACCATCCCTATGAGTGAAGAGTAAAATGCAGTCTGATGGGGGGTATGAACCATCCCTATGAATGAAGAGTAAAATGAGTGAAGAGTTAAATGCAGTCTGATGTGGGGTATGAACCATCCGTATGAGTGAAGAGTAAAATGCAGTCTGATGTGGGGTATGAACCATCCCTTTGAGTAAAGAGTAAAATACAGTCTGAGGCAGTAAATAGAATAGGATTATTATGAATGGAATGGGTGTTTGTATTACAATAGAGAATATTATGAAACGATGTATTGAATGGAATAGGATTCACATTATACATATGAAAAGGATTCGTATATGCATAATAAATTATGCACATGCTTGCCCTTGATTCATCTTCCTTGGATGTCGGAGTCATCGTCGCGGAGAAGTGTTACAACCATATTTTGTAAGAAAAAGGTGTGGTTACCTAACTCGACAGACACTTCAGTTTTCCATCAATCCTTCAGTCATAGTGCTGGATGGCAAGTGTCCTATAAATGTAAACATTTAAGTCGGATATGCTAAAGGTCTCTCCATCATCTTTCTCGATGATATCCCCTCCATTTTCTTCTGCATGTTCTCCGGGGGTTGGCGTCTAAAATATCAGAAACTGGTGAAACATTATTTAATAAATGACAAAGTCCAACTTGGATAACAAAATGGCAAAGTCCAACTTTCAACTCGGTATAAATGCTTGGCGACTATATAATAAATGAGAAAGATTTTTTTCTTAAGTAAACTAATGACGACTTTTGAAAAATCAAATGTTAATGGACTAAATGCGCTTTCTTCACCCACAGGTTCAACCCTGCAGTGAAAGTCTAATTGACAAATGGGAGAGGTAGCCTACAATGATGTTCATAGTGTACATATGGCTACGTCTGATAAACAAAACTCGCTTGCTTGTTAACCAGCAAGTACCTCCATATAGTCGCTCAATGACCATTACAGGGGCAAGGTGAATAATCTTAGAGGTAGATTGTCTGATACGAGTCCATCTCTGGTTAAAGATTAGAACTGGAATTGGCATAAATGTTTGGTTCAACACAGATTGGACTGCGGTTTTCAATTGATACTAGGTGTCCTACCCGTATCTATTTTATCGTATATCGCCATATAGGTCAGTTGGGTAGGTCAAAGTATATATCTAAAAGCGTCAAACTAGTTGGTCGTACCAACTGCGCGATGTCGGCTGTAAGACTTTTATCACTACCTAGGAGCATAAAGTATGTATTCGTCACTAAAAGAGGGCAAGTGGAGAAACGGTACATTTAAGGAATGTTTTAATATGTGACCATTTCTTCTGTTCTTTTCTGAATGGAGTACTTCAGACGAATAAGACGATGCACAATGCTTGTTTTGACGTTGCTATTCTTGATCCAGGTGTGCTGGACGCAGCCGGAGGCGACTACAACGACGGAGATTGGGGGAAAGAACGGTGGAGAAACCAAAAAGCAGGAGCGGTATCAAGTGTTCAGCTTTGACTTTCAACGAGTGGAACTTCCGATAATCATCTGCTTATGGGTTCTTATTGCAAGCCTGGCGAAAATCGGTAAGATGCATACATACACATGGACACTGTATTTCTTATCATCTTCTTATGTTTGTGCTACATTGGTCATATTCTGGCAACAATGAAAGAAAGCATAATTCATTAGACTAATTTTCTGTGCGATGGAATAATGTGGTTTCTGATAAATAAGGACGATAGTGGTCAAAATATGTTTATGGAGACGATGACATAGGTGAAACCTTCGATATTTAGCCATCGTGCTCCGTATTCACTTCAGAGATGTGAAGATAGTTGAAGTACAATGTGGATATAATGAAAATAAAATGATATTTGTGTTATTTAAAAGTTTGATAAAGAGTACCTCAAATTATGCTTAATATTTGCATCATATGGCACGCGAATGGGCCTTCTTATTAAATTTTACGAACAAGTTGAACTACGGAATTGATAGGTGGCTCATTTGGCATGAAAAGTAATGTCTGTGCTGTTTAACGGTTTACCGGTATTTATTTACGTCTGTGTTGACGCTATTCATTTGAAGGCTATCCAACGAAACCTAGAAAAAGGGAATTTTTATGCCTTACAAAGCAATGTATTTGAGATTTTCTTCAGATCGCAATGCCACATTCCTTCCACCTTCAACCTCTAAATGTAGTAGATCTCTTATAGTTTCCAAAGAAGACATGCAATTAATTTTGAAGCTGGTATGACGTACAGTTGTGAAGGAATACGAGAGGAAATTCGTTTTTGTTTTTGTTGGATCAAAATGGATCAGCTCTACATTGAGAGAATAAATGGCGCCCTTACTCCTTCGTTTGTAAGACAATAACAACCAGGTTGACATTTTATCATCCGAGTTCAAATCAATATGGCGTGATCTGTGCTCTTTGTAGGATACTGCTATGGAAAGGAAAATCTATTTTGGTATTCTAAGAAAGTAGACGTGACCACAACACTATGGAAAGGAAAATCTATTTTGGTATTCTAAGAAAGTAGATGTGACCACAACACTATGGAAAGGAAAATCTATTTTGGTATTCTAAGAAAGTAGATGTGACCACAACACTATGGAAAGGAAAATCTATTTTGGTATTCTAAGAAAGTAGATGTGACCACAACACTATGGAAAGGAAAATCTATTTTGGTATTCTAAGAAAGTAGATGTGACCACAACACTATGGAAAGGAAAATCTATTTTGGTATTCTAAGAAAGTAGATGTGACCACAACACTATGGAAAGGAAAATCTATTTTGGTATTCTAAGAAAGTAGATGTGACCACAACACTATGGAAAGGAAAATCTATTTTGGTATTCTAAGAAAGTAGATGTGACCACAACACTATGGAAAGGAAAATCTATTTTGGTATTCTAAGAAAGTAGATGTGACCACAACACTATGGAAAGGGGCATTTCTTTTGGTTTTCTAGTAAAGTAGATATGACCACCCACAACACTACAGAAAGGGACATTGCTTTTGGTATTCAAAGAAAGTAGGCATGACCACGTACAACAATACGGAAAGGGGCATTTCTTTTGGTATTGTAAGAAAGTAGACTTGACAACAACACTACGAAAAGGGGCATTTCTTATTGGTATTCTACGAAAAGTAGACATCACCACAGTGCTAGGTAAACGAGCATTTCTTTTTGGTATTGTAAGAAAGTAGACATGACTAAAACACTACGTAAACAGGCATATCTTTTTGGTATTGTAAGAAAGTAGACATGACTAAAACATTTTTGAAACGCTTTTGCATCCAAGGTCAGATTCATTTTATATTTCTGGAGTCAGATTAATCATTAATTTGGTTGCAGCCATTCAAACGTAATTTTAGTTGAGTCTGGATTTATATTGTGAATTTCATGATCGTCGGACCACATTTGTATATGTGTATTTGTACAGCATTACAACAGAAATTGAAAGATAAGCCAGTTTATGCCTTGTTATAACATCCATAGCAAATATAAACTTAAACATCTGTACAATATACAGACCTAAACATCTTTACAATATACAGACTTAAACACCCGTTCAATATACAGACGTAAACATCTTTACAATATACAGACTTAAACAGCTTTACAATATTCAGACTTAAACACCCATCCAATACACAGACTTAAACATCTTTATAATATACAGACTTAAACATCTTTTAATATACAGACTTAAACATCTTCACAATATACAGACTTAAACATGTTTATAATATACAGATTTAAACACTGGTTCAATATACAGACTTAAACAACTGTTCAATATACAGACCTAAACATCCGTCCTTTATACAGACTTAAACATCTTTACAATATACAGACTAAAACAGCTTTATAATTTACAGACTTTTGTGTGTGTGTGTGTGTGTGTGTGTGTGTGTGTGTGTGATTTGGATTTTTAACGTAGCTTTAACAATTATTCAGTCATATCGCTACAATGTCTGCAGTGTGGCAGTTTATAGCACTTGGACATAATGCCGCAGACATGTAGCATGATGTCCCACCCAGTCACATTATCCTGACACCAGGCTGACCAGTCCTAACACTAACCTCTTAATGCTGAGCACCAAGCGCGGCAGCTGTTAATACTATTTTTGTAAGTCTTTGGTGTGACTAGGCCGGGGATCGAACCCACGACCTCCCGCATATGAGGCGGACGCTCTAACCACTAGGCCACCGGAGCGGTCGTATACAGACTTAAACATCTTTACAATATACAGGCTTAAGCATCTTTACAAATTACAGACTTAAACATGTTTATAATATACAGACTTAAACAGCTCTGTATTATACAGACTTAAACACCCGTTCAATATACAGACTTAAACATCCGTCCTTTATATACAGACTTAAACATCTTTACAATATACAGACTTAATTCACTGCGAGTATAATTAAGACAAAAATACAAATAATGAAAAGAATTGCAGGTGGATTTACATTCCTATATTATTATTTAATGAGTCTTAATAACTGATACAAATGTGATACAAATATGGATGAAAGCAACTGAAAAGTATTTGGGATATTGTGCCGTAGAATGCACGATCTCGAAAATTATTTACTTCAGGATTTCAGCTTCGCGAAAGTGACTGAAAAAATCTTTTCAATGATAATAATCGACTGCATTATCAATAATCATCCTTGACTGTATTAATGAAAATCAATATTATTGTATATTTTCGTGATCGTTATTGCATAGCCGACAATTATTATCTTGAACCTTTCTCTGCCAATTCTCTACCTCGAAAGATTGGGACTGAAAATCACAAAAAATCCCCAATAAGTCAATTAGCACTCTTGTAGATACCCACAAATGTTATCATATAAATGATTTTGTTTCACCTGTGCCAAGCAAAGACGTGTGCACTACGTACACTAGTGATAACATGTACTTAACACAGTCGGCAATACTGATGATCCCACTTTTCATTTGTTTACACAGGAATCTAGACCAATCACCCAACTTTTTTCCAACTATCTCTGTTATTATCAAGTTCTGTGAAGTGAGATAAAGTTGATTAATCCATCATAATCTTGGACCTTTTCTTTTTCATGTATATTCACTTTGCTAATTGGGACAATGACAATCGGGTGAACAGTGTAAAGAAAGTAAATGGACTGCTAGGCATCTTAGCAATAACCAATTAAATTTTTAACACGAGGTCTGTCAGTGTTTTTTGTTTTAATTGCAAAACACAAACATTGTCCACTATATGAAGTCAAATTAAAACAAAAAAAAAATAATTTCAAGGTATGTTTCGAAAATGGCGGACATTCTGGCCTCTGAGCGGTTTGTTTTAGTCTTGCAAAAGTCTTCTCCAGAGTTCTTGCTTCGAATTAACAATTAGGTTTAAGTAAAATTTGCCATATTTGGTAAACCGCCAGTAGTAACTGGAATAAAAACCAGAAAACTTTCTTAAACAGCAATACCTCGATACAGTGTAATTTCATGACTTTTATCGGAAGTATTATTTTCTGGAAACTAAAATTATTACTGTAGAGAGAGAAGGAGTCCAGCCTGTCCTAACGGTCCACCGAGTTCAGCGGTCACCTGGTAACAACAACCGTTCTAATCACCCCAACCAAATTTCCTCATACTTTTACATGGCAAACATAACTCTTCCAACACTGAGAGGTTTTTAACATGTGTACGGTGCTGTTAAGGATTTTTGTAACAAAAATGTAATTTGTTGTATGTGTATATTTTGACTGCCTTTGTAGAACAATTTACAACCGAAAATCCTGATGATTAATGATGCTTATATTTCTCAGCTTAACGTTAACTGGCGACGGCGTTTTAACCAACATGACGTAGTGAAACCAATCATCTCAAGAAATTCAATGGCTGTTAAGATTTTTTAATTGAGATTTAGGTTTAATCTGCAAAAAATGACATTATACGTTTGACTTGGCCTAGCATAACTCCATTATATTACAGAAAATAATGCCGTCGACTCCTGCTCGTTGCTTTCTTTCCTCAAAACGGTCCATCATCGGCTCAATACTGCTTTAACATATTTGTCGTTTACCCACCTATCATAACTCCATTATATTACAGAAAATAATGCCGTCGACTCCTGCTCGTTGCTTTCTTTCCTCAAAACGGTCCATCATCGGCTCAATACTGCTTTAACATATTTGTCGTTTACCCACCTATCATAACTCCATTATATTACAGAAAATAATGCCGTCGACTCCTGCTCGTTGCTTTCTTTCCTCAAAAAGGTCCATCATCGGTTTAATACTGCTTTAACATATTTGTCGTTTACCCACCTATCATAACTCCATTATATTTATCGTTTACCTACCTAGCATGACTTCATTATGTTGGTCATTTACGTACCAACCTCTTGTCTACAAGACAATCGCTGTCTTGATTTTTGTTCCCCAAGAAAAGTTAAATAAACAACGTGGATGTCTTATCCCAAATCTAGCCTATCGTTAAATTTCTCAGTGTTCTTCAGGAATTAAATTGTATATGATCTACTGCGTTTTAAACCATTTTGAACTTTAAATTGTTTAGTTATTTTCTAAATGATTGCCTTGAATACTTTTTCTTTAACTGCGGCTAGGAAATTTCGAGAATCCTCTCCTATTGTATTAAAAACGTGAGACAGGCTTCTATCCAAAAGGCTCTTGAATCATCTGCAGCTATAGGCTTCATAAAGGTAAAGGTTAAGGGATACATGATGAATCTTTAAGATCCACAAATAATTTAAGATGTTTCTCTCAGGAATCAGACTGATCTGCTTAATATTCTTGGGAAGGATGTTTCACGTGACAACTATATCACATTGTGTCTTATGTAAATCTTCCTGCGGTACAATTTTGTAAGAATGTAGTTAGGGCCTTATATTTTTTTTTTTTTTTTGTTGTTGTATAACATGTGACAACTATATTGCATAATGTGTTATATTCGCATATTGTGCTATACGTCTGCCTTTGGTACAATTTGATACGAATGTAGTCAAGGCTTTAGCTTTATTGTGTCGCATGTTACAAAGATATTTGATAGTCACTGCTAAGAAAAATTATCATATTGGTTTCGAATATTGTGCACGCATATTAGTTTTATCAAATTATTATTTTTTAATTTATTTTAAAAAAAAAAATTAAATAGAGAACATTATCACTTTTCCCAAGGACATAATGTTATTTAGAAGACATCTAAAATAATCATTTCATTATAATAATCAAAATACAAACCGGAGGCGTTATTTTCATGCATTTCTCGGTTTAGTTTCTTGACATGTGGGTCGGTCCGTAAATATACAAAACTAATTACGTGCTTTGTTCTGAGTCGGCGGAAAGAACGAGTTTGATATGTTGTATTCATAGACATATCAAACCAGTTTTTGTCCAGACTTATAACAAAACACAGATGCGATTTTGCATTTATTACATACTGCCTCGATTTCTAAATATTTCTATCTTTACCGTATGAATGTATGAAAAATAATCCAATTTATAAGAAGTAATATTTATAAAAGTTTGATTCACTATGTATAAAAATATTTACGTACGGACCTTTGTTACGACTAAGTAACAGAAAAGAGCGAAAACCAACAAATTTTGTCAAGTTCAAACAAATAATTTAGTTTCCTAAGATACAAAGTGAAAATTTAAAATGAACTAACAGTATTGTGAATTAAATCCCAAATGATCCTGAAAGTTATATCATAAGTCCAAATGTATGAAGTTCCAATTGAATTCCAGTGGTATTCCAATATTTGGCACGAGCGCGCCAATGTGCCAATGGCCTGGAATATGGTGATGTGTTAACGGTCTTTAGATGTATCACAATAATATATCACAATAATATAATCCAAAATGTCCTTGTCTGAATATTCACTATAATTCCAAATTTATGTTATAGTCTAAGAATATTATTGAGCATTTTGTAATTCCAGTGAATAATATTTTGAATAAAAAAAACCCATCTATATTACAAATTGAACACAACGATATGAATGATTCCGCTTCGGATGTTAAGGCAAGAATGAATAATCAATGCAAACAAGATTATATACCCCTCTACATGACATAGGTCGCAATTACAATTTTCTGAAAATACTATGTCAACTTAATAGAAATTTCCATTCTGGAAGTTTCTACGATCAGAATCAAGACTGTATATTTTATTGAAATTGAAGTAAAGATGTTTACTACTAATAATGATCTGAATATGTAATCCAAAAAATTGTTTAAAAAATAAATGTCACTAGTCAGGAACACCATTAACTGGATTTTGAGCAAAGGCAAAGTACAAAATACAGATGTACATGACATATAATCATTAAATAAAGCCAACAAATAATACAAATTAAATATTCATAACACCTCAAAGAAGAACCTAAGTAGTTCAATCTGGGTGTGTGATTCGGAATACGGACTAAACAGCTGCATAGAACGCCAGATCAAGCATGCAAGATTAAATGGGTATGCAATAAGATCTGAAACTGTTTAATGTCTTTTACACGAGTCAGTTAGATTGGTAGGTCTGTAAGTTTGAATTATCTAAAAAGGAAGATCTGAAACTTACTACGTTTGTCTTGTCTTAATTAGATTCAAATCCATCTCAATGGAAGTATAACTCGTTCATAATCGAAATAAATGCATAAAAGAAGAGGAGTGTGCTCCCAAGACTTCTCAACTCAAGCCACGGAAGACTGACACATTTTAAAATATTAGTATTATTTCAGCATCATTGCGATTTTCACAATGTCAAGAATAACTCCTACACAATGGATTTATATCTGAATATTCAATATTTACTGGCTTCTAGTATTATCATTTATTGCCACAGTTGTCTTCTGATTTGTTACAGGATCTTTTGGTCTTGAATTGTGCTTGCTAGGAAACTACTCACGCGTACCATCATCTACATTTTTTTTCACATTCATAATTTATTTGTGCGAGAACAGTGCTAGCGTTTGTATTCGCAATTGGACTTTAGGTGACATATTTATTTGTTATTTGTCATTTGTTTTGATATACACGTAAGTAGTGAATGGGGGCATCCTAGCGACAATGGGACTTCTGTGTTAAATTTGGTCGTTTGCACTCTGGCGACAATGGGAATTTCATATGGGGAATTTAACATAGGGAATGTATAGCGGCAATGTATTGGGCCTGTCTAGCGACAAGGGGAATTGAACAGGGGTGACGTCACGGTACTGGACACTCGCTACAATGTTGCAAGTGGCTGACCTCAATCGGGCGGAACAGTGTGGCAAGGGGCTGACCTGAATACGCACTACTCTAGGGACAATAGAGACATAGACATAGAGACGTGGTTAAAGACAGGGTTAGAGACATAGACAGAGACATAGACATATGACACAAACATAGATTTATGAACATAAATCTATCATATAAAAAAATATCGACTAAAAGATTTTTTAGGCAAGAGGGAATAGATATCATTTCGAGGCAATGGAGTGGCCCTAAAAAGGGCCTTTTAACTTTCTTCTATTATGTCTCCTCTCTTCTTCTCCTCCACCAACATCTTATTTTCTCTATTACATTCTTCTTCTTCTTTTTCTTCTCCTTTTCATCCTCCTCTTCCTCCTTCTCCTCTATCTCCTCTTTTTCTCTTTTCATTCTTCTCTTTTATCACCTTAGCATTGTATCTTCTTATCTCTTCCTTTCCTCCAGGTTCTCCTTTTCTTTTTTTCCCCCGTTTGATCAGCTTTCTCAGTCTGTCCCTTGCTTTCTTCAAATTATTAAGTTCCATCTTGACTCCCTGGGGACTTGTTACGTGTCTAGAAAAGTAACAAAGAAAAGAGTAAAACCAACAATCTTTATAAAATTTAAGAAAACAATTTATTTCCCTAGAAAACAAGGTAAAAATAAGAAAAAGGACTTACGGTTTATGAATCTAATCCAAAATTAATCACAGAATTAATAAATATACGTCCTATCAATAAAAAGTCCTAAGTGAATCCCAGTTCGAATCCCGATGAAGTTCCAAGATGGAAGCGATGACGTCTTCAATAACCTACTTTGTCCTGATGTGTCAAGAGTTCTTTGTTGAATCACCAAGAATAATATTCCAGTTTAGAATTCCGAATAATTCCCAAATAAATGTCTTTGTCCAAGAATTATGATGAGCACTAGTAGTTTCCAGGGAAACTAAATTATTAATTTCGAAAAATAGAAAAATTCAACTCAGACTGGTCGCAACAAAAACACCTTTGAGCTCCAAAGGTTAAAGCAAAACTGGCCCAAAATCACTATAGTAACGTGTGTTTTAAGCCTAGCTACAACGCAGAACGGATACCCGTATGGGGTCACGTGATCACTTTCTTTCAAGCGACGTAGAAACATTACATGCCGACTATCATGTATTCTATGTAAGGCTTTGACTCTACTAAATGAATATTACGATAAGATTCAATAATAAAAGAAGTTGTTTACTCCAAAACTGAAACTGGCTCTGAATCTAGGTCACCAAAAGATACAATGTTTCTACTAAAGCTTGTTTATCAGGTTTAACAGAACTGAACTGAAGATTCCGGAAAAATGTCAAATCCAGTGAATAAAGCTATCATTACAATAACATGTAATGAATTAAATAAACTAAAAAAAATTTAAAACTAACACACAAGTAGTTAAATTACATATACATAACAGGACTATAGCACCCATACTCCACTTTCACCAACAGTTCCACTATTATCCTCAATCATCCACTACCTGTTGCAACTTCATCATTTTGTCTACAATATTGCTCGCCATTTTTTTAAATTCAATGTTGAATGGCGCGATTACGTTACGTTGCGTTAGTTGGATTTAGGTCGCATTCGCCCACTTGGGCATACGTGACCGGTTAATGCCTCCACAGGGGGCTGATTGATTTTTTTCGAGAGGGACGGAATAGTGGCGCGTCTCACATCGCTTTAATGCACACGTAGTGTGCTAATTGATTGGTCCGTTTTCGGGACATTATTGTCCCACTGGACATGTGGTGAGTGGGAATAGACTCACGCACTCACTTAGGCACAAAATGTCCGGCAGTGGAAGGGAAGGTAGGTCTTTATAGAAGGAAAGTGCTGTACATCCGGGATCATTTTATCTCCCTTGTTTTTCGAAAGGTAAATGATGTCGTCTTGACGTATTTATGATTTTTGAAAAACATTATTTGTGCTGTTTGTAGCGTAAGTGTTGGTATAGTGGATCTACCTAAGATATTTTATTGGGTATTTATTTAATAAGTTAATAATTATGGAAACTTATTTTAAAACTAATGTTTTCCGCCTTGTGTTGGGGGCCTGATGGCTGGGTTTAGCCACCTTATACATCTAATTTTGGGTCCTATATCCTAAATAACTAATTTAGGTGCCACATTGTGCGACTGGTCCTGATGGCTTTGGGTTTTAGATACCTTATAAAGCTAATTTGGGGTCTTACGTTATATTTAGTTAATTAA
>JAECUM010009205.1:0-47820 GCA_016617855.1 Megalonaias nervosa
TATATATATATATATATATATATATATATATATGTATGTGTGTGTGTGTGTGTGTGTGTGTGTGTGTGTGCGTTTGACAGAGAAAATGGCAAACAGCAGCGCAAAACTGGTGCGAAACGCTTTTGGAATCTACTGAAGCTGTTGACAAGGATACAAAACCAAAAAAGAACAATTACCAATTAAACAAACGACAACATAAAAAAACACCAAAAACAAAATCAAAACGCGAGTGCTATACAAAGTCAGCGTTGTATTTGCTGTAGATTGGTAGAACAACTGTTGTTCTAACCTTTCTTCCCTTACTAGCACTAAAAAGTAACAACAATCAACATAGTTCAACCTTGAACTTGTAATTAATTAATATGAACTCCTCGGTAGAACACGCCATTAAGAATACTTAAAATCACATTTGTATGCGTCAGATTATGTTGGTCTAGGTGCTCGACCACGTTTTGGATGTGGTATCGGAGTAAGGACACGTAATCAGTTTCACAGACCATGTGGATCTGTTGACGAACATTAACGTGCGCACATTCGAAGACTCACCGAACCTATGAGTATAGAAACACCTGACGACATCAGTGCCAAAGGTATTGAAAACGATACAGAAATCAATGAAATAATTGCTGGCACCGAAGCAACTTCAATGTCATCAATTATTTCTTGTAAAGTAAAAGCAATAATACAATAATTTCTCGATTAGACAATGATTTGCAAGATTCAACAAAAACAACTGACACGAGTGCGTGGGATACGAATGCCAGGCAGTAGGAAGAAAGCTGTCATACTTTCTTACAATGCACCACGGTTGACTATAAGGCAACTTCGTGAATTGGCAGAGCGGTATTATATCATGATTGCAACACAGGATGAACGGTTGCAATAGAACAGGTGGATGGTGATGATCAAGGGTATCGCCGCCGTATTGCACATACATTGCTGCAGAGGCTGTCGGAAAAGCACTGAAGTTACAAGTACCCTAGTTTGAGTTGAATAAACATCGTCGTGATTTACAATATTATCAGGCAATTATCGCGATTGATTACATGCCAGATAAAGAAGCTGTGAAACATTTTTCACAGATGCATCCAGAAATCGCAAGCATGTTACAGCGCACAGGCATCTCCGAGGTTAAAGCAGATATTGCTCTTGGTGTACATTTGACTGCCTTTAAACAGAGGAAATGATGAGTTAAAACTTGCGACCTCATGGATTCACAGTGGTGTTCATACTATAATGAATCACAAAACACAGAGGCCATCAATTAAAAACTAGATAATGGCAATGGAACGATTCTTGAGATGGTATATTTCCCAATGCCAACTATTCTATTGGTAGAGTTAGATTAAAACGCCATTTTGTATTCCATGGCGAGCAATGTTAAATGTGGATAACGACTATTATCGGTGCTTTTGTAATAGGAGCTTAAATCCGCTCTGTATCCCACGAGCGATGATCAAGACTAACCTAGATAATACAAACAATATTTGGGCGAACATGAGTTTCATTACAGAATTTCCTGTACAAGATACTGATATTATTAAGTTTGACCGAACTAATCCTGGTATCGTTCTTTATGGATGTGTTTGGAATAAATGCTTGCAACATATTCGACAATCGATACACATGCAGACTGTTTGACATTGACTTGTTATTGCTACAGTCCAGAGTCTTGGTACCTTTTTCCGTGGATAACAAGTTTCCCACGACAGGTGTACTGGCATAGTAAGTATAAGTAGACAATTTTCATGCAGAAGTTACATCTATAGTAAACAACAGCTGCTTATCGAGCGTAACATTTACTGCAGTTGAATCATTGAAAATCTGCTGTGTGTTTTCCTCTTAACCTGGCAAAGACATTTTGAAATTCACAGCGTTGCAACGAGAAATGAAGGTACCGTATATCATCTAGGCAGACTTTGAATGTCTTAACATTTCAGTGGAGTGTCCTGGACTTCTAAGAACGTTTTCAGTGGTTTTGTTACAATGTAGTTGTGGGCAAACTGAGCCACCGATGTTGTACCGCACACAGGACTTCTTACATCATTCGAGGTTACAGTGAAATGGTTCCAACGACAGCTATCTCCCTCACCGTCATGCATATAACTAATGTTGGACACAATGAAGTCTTCCATGGCCACTCATTGCTGGATCTGTGATGGCCTCTCTGGTGCTGATGCCAAAGTTCGACAGCAATGTCACATTACTATCATGTATGGAGGGGCTGCACACGGCACATGCAATATACATTTACGAATTTATCTATGTTAAACAAAACATCATGTGGAAATTCATAATCTGCATGGGTATGATGGTCATCTAATTATGACAGGAATGGCCCACGCCGCCAATAAGCATAATCCCCAACAACATGGAAAAAAGCATGTTGTTTAGGCTGAGATAGCTGCAGTTCATTGACTCACTGCTATTTCTGAATTCTAGCCTGGCTAATCTAGTTATCAACCTTGTGGTGTAATCCAGCGAATGATTTAAAATCACCAGTCAATATGGTATCTCTAACTCTACCAAATTGAAGTGATAACTAGAAAATCAGTGTACCTATATGACTACAAGAGTGGGTGGGACAAGTTTGCTGAAAGTCAGCTACCATCCATTGAGACATTCCATTCATTATTGTCTCGTTACGGTGTTTCTGCCAAATTGACAATGAACATGCAAAAAAAGTTTGATCTGAGTTTGAATGTAGAAGCCATGGAAAATATTATCTACCCCTGTGAACAGAGGTGATTATATTCATATATATATATATTTGATGCTTTCCGAGATACAGCCAGAAAGGTTTATAATGTAGACCCTGCACGTTACTTCTTATCTCTGGGAATGGTTTGGGAAGCATTTCTGTCAAAGACAACAACATAACTGGAGATTTTCACATAGATCGATGCTTATTTATTGAGCTTGGATTCTGTGGTGGTAAAACCATGTAGAATCAACATTCGAGAGAATAATCAACTAGTGGATCGATACGATTCTACATTTGCCAAACGTTACATCATGTATCATGGCTCAAACAGTGTTTAGGGATGGGCAATGATGCAACAGGTAGGTTTCCGTGGATTGATCCAAAGATCGTAAACATTTATAAGTGTGACAGTAACAGCGACATCAGGACCTTCTTCAAGGTTGATTTAGAATACCCTTCTGAGCTTCTTAGCTGCAGTGATTATCTGCTTGCAACGGGAGCGCTGAGTGTACCACATGATAGGTTGTCCCTGAATCAGTGTATGCTAGAGGATAATTCTGGACACAAGTGTACAGAATGTACAAAGCTAGTAGCAGACATGAGAATTAAAATCAACTATATAGTTCTCATATGAAACCTCCAGCTATATCTGCGATTTGGAATGCGTGAAAGCAAATTTCATCGAGCATTATTGTTTCACTATGGCGTTTCAGTGAATATAAACCTGCATATCACAGCAACCAATGAGTTTAAGAAAAACTTTTCAAACAAATGAACAATACTTTGTTTGGCAAGAGTATGCAGAATCTCCAGAAATGGATTCACATCATATTTGTCCCTAATAATATACCTGACAAATTTCAACATTTAATTAATGACACGCATTTGAGTCACCGAAGATCTTCAATTGTTGACTCACAGCCACACAAAAATTGAAATTTAAACTGACAAAGCATATTTGCATTGTTGTGTCTGTGTTGAATTTATCTGAAATTGTTCCTGTATTAGTTTTATTATGATAACATCAAACTGTGACATGGTGACAACATCAAAATGCTGTAAAAGGACACAGAATCGTCGTTGATGTATATCACCACCAATGATTTGTATACAGACAAGGGTGATTCATTACTGGTAAATGAGTTTGACACCGGTGAGTGAACAAATGATCATCCATTCGTTAGCAACACCCATAAAAAGTCACGGGAAAATTCAAAACGGATGTTCAGATAAACCCTTTAAAGACTATGTGGGGCTGTGCCCTAAAATGTTCTCGATCATGGTCGGAGCACTGAGTGGTTTTCCCTCGAAAAACTTCACGTTGGCTAAAGGTGTCAGTAGTGAAGGGGGGCGAAATAGGGTCTATGGAAAATCCAATCAAAAAGGTGTCCCGGCACTTTGGGGTCAAACTTTATAGGGTCTAGGGGAAATCCAGTCAAAATAGTGTCTCGGCACTATAGGGTTAAATGGACTTTACCATGGGCCACTCTAGGGTCAATGGGAATTGACGTCATGGTACTGGATACTGTCAACAATGTTGCAAGAGGCTGACCTCAATCGGACAGAACACTAACAACAACGTTGCAAGAGGCTGACCTGAATACGCATTACTTTAGGTAGGGACAAATGCAATAGAGATATAGACGTAGAAACATGTATAGAGACATAGACATAGATAAACAAACATCTCACTGATCTTCTTCTCTTTCTTAAACTTCATCTAACCTCTGGTCCGTAGATGAGGACTCGCTTCAGACACCCTTGTCTCTCCACATAGATCCTTCGTTTCCAAACGGTCGTATTGGTGATCTTGATGATTGTCCATAATGATGTGGCATACATGGGTAAGTCCCTACGGAACAGCATCGACGATACGAGAGTAGATGATTCTACATTTGTCAACATCTTGTGACGATAACAGTTGAAGGGAATGAATTGAACCGCGGTTATTTATAGTGGAAGAGCGGATCGAAACGGATTGAGGTTTTTGTAACACGCGTTACAAAATTCAGCTACAGCACGGAGTCTGTCTTCCAGTCCGAGGAGGGCTACCTGTGACGTCACATTCCCTATATAGTTGCTGTAGCGTCTCTGCGCAGTGAATCCATGCGACATTGTTTTGAAACATGATGGAAACTAGGAAAACGATGAATTGGGGTGCACCGGCCGTGAAGACGAGAAGCGATGGTATAGCAGCGGCTACCAAAGTCAACACAGGTCTACTTCCAGAAGAGGTCAATTTTAATTGGGATTTAGTGGATTTTCTCTCTTCTTCGCAAGAATTTGTTCCGGTACCATCACCTTCGCCACCTTCTTCTTTACACACGTCGAGGATTTTAAACAGAGACAGAAAGAAGAATTGGAGAAATTTTTTCAGCAGCAGAAAGAAGCAGAACAAGCTTTTCTCCTTCAACAGCAACAGCAAGAAGAAAAAGAGGCAAGAAGGAAACGACAGGAGTTTGTTTTTTATAAAAGATAAACACCCAACGGTCCTTTACAGGGCCACCCACTTCTTTCGAAAAGAGATAGTATTCATTTTGCCAAAATCAATTAAAGCTCAAAAATCCCTTTTTACCCCATGATGTACGTGTGTGAGTGCGTGAATGTAGGTACTTATTCTAAAAATTCAAAACCGGGAGACACTTACGTTTTTCTTTCTGGTCTATTCTGGTACAAATTTTACAATCAAATTTCACAACACAACACGTTAAAAAGTTCATAGACTGTTTGTTTGTTCACTCTCTGTTTTTTGAATTTCTTCACTTTCACAGATTTTTCCTTGTCTTCTTCCTCACTTTTTTCTCGTCTTCTTTTTTCTATTTCTGGACGTGTCGGGGTTCTTCCTTTGCCGAGGGCAAATCTTCTTCCTGTTCGGAACTCTCTCTTACTCCTGATCCTGTTGTTTCTTATGGCATTCTGAAGTCCAATGTCCTTTCTCTTTACAATGATAACAGATATCTTGACTTTTGTCTCTTTTGATACTTGCCTCGCTTTTTAGACGGTCTGGACATTCTGTAGTCCAATTCCTTTTCTTCTGACAGATATAGCAAGTATCTTGACTTTTATCTCGAAGGGAGAGGAAGTAGTCCGTCGGCCTGTCTGAAGAAAACTTTCGTATGACACCTCGCAATGCTCTGATCAGAAGTTCGATCTGCGTTGGCGCTTCCATCGTTATGGTCGGCTTGAGAGTGAAATGAATACTGTTATGGAAGGCACTGGCCCTTTATATATACACTTGTCTGACATGAATATAGGAACCCATGGCGTTTCAAATGTAGTCAATTGACTTTTTGCAGTCAAGATGAAACGATCGCATCATTTCGTAAAGAAAGGAGAAGAAAGTAAAAGACAGAAACGTGACTTAATCGCCTCGTACAGTAGCTGAAGTCTTGGCTCAAATTCATGCCAGCGATTTGAAGATGACATGAGTGAGCCAGAATCTAGACCCAGGGAGTCTACACCAAACCAAAGCCCACCACCACCACTACACCCTGAAAAATACTACCATATTCGAGAAACTGACAAACGCTGTTCTAGAAAATTTAGAACCACGGCCTATACGTACACGGTGAAGTTTAAAGATTTCAAGTCCAACGTACCGCTGGAGAAAGCAGAGGGGTTCATCACCGATGTGTGGGATTCTTTGTTAACCACACTGAAACGGCAATGTGAAGCCAAAGAAGACGATCGCTTGAGACTTTCCATTCATCACGACAGTTTGAAATCCCCGGTTTGGATCGAGTTTAGCAGCTCACCAGACCTGACACCTTCCAAAGCCATCGACAAGATTCAACACGTGCAACAATCCAACGAAAAGACTCACATCACCGATGGAAAAGCGACACTGTTTATGACCCATGTTTCTCTTCCCCAAGGGACAGGACAACACAGAAAAGTGTTGTTGGTGGAAGACCTTCGCAGCACCAAAAAGAGCGTCTTCCAAATTAATAACACTCAAGACCAGATGTGTTAAGCCCGTGCCATCATCGTGGGATGAACGTATGCCGACAAGAACGACACGGCAGAATGAAAAAGAGCTTGGGAGAACATTCGACAATCGGACCGAGCCAAACAACGAAAAGAAGCAGAACTCCCGTTAGAGCAAGCGCGGCTATCCAAAGACACACTTCGTGGCATTCCTGAAATGCAATAATTGCAAAACGTCTTGGCTCCACGCTACACCTTGAAAGTGTATCCTTAAGAAGTGCGCGGACCTCTGTTGTTTCGTGGCAAAACTTTTAAAGACGGAAAACACATTCACGTCTATCATCACGATGAACATTTCGCTGCCATCACCAGTATCGCCCCATTCCTGGGATACAGTTATTACTGTGAGAAATGTGACTATGGCTGTAACAATCGAGAGCAACACAAGCATTGTGGATCGAAATGTGAGGCATGTTTGGCCTCTAAACCCTGTCTTTACGAAAGACATCCACGAGTGCATTGCCCAGCTTGTCAGCGCACTTTTGTCAGCCCTACCTGTTACCAACAGCATCTGAAAACGCAAGGTTCACAGCAGAAAAGTGCTTGTCAGCTCCTGAGATTGTGCCCTACATGTGGACAAGGCATACATGCCAATAATACCAAGATTCACGTATGTTCAGGAAAGAAGCGATGTCACATTTGTCACCAAATTGTGGAATTGGAACACGAATGCTTCATTCAAAAATACCATTCGAAACATAAAGAGGAAGATGACCAGAAGGATGGCAATTTCATCTTTTTTTATTTCGAATGCATGCAAGAGACTGGTATTCACATTCCTAATTTCTGCGTGGCTCATTGAGTGTGCGAGAAGTGCATCCAAGAGCCTATCTTTAGTCATTGCCCTCACTGTAGCAAGATTCCTGGAGGACGTGAAAAAAATCTTTCGGGGACCGAACACGCTGGCCGATTTCGCCCAATGGATCTTAGACCCCCTGGACGACACGTGGAGCCAAGAGGACATCGAACATTACGGAGATTATCATCGCCATGCCACGGTGATGGCTCACAGTTTCTCAGGATACGATGGGCAATTTCTTCTCAGATACTATAAGGAACAAAGTTCCGACCGTTCTAAAGTGACTTTGAACGGAGCCAAAATCGTTTCCATGCAAGTGGGCCAAGTGCAGTTTAAAGATTCGATGAGTTACTTGGCCATGCCTTTGAGTCGAATACCTAAAACGTTTGAAATGACAGAAATGGCCAAAGGCTATTTCCCGCACTTTTTCAATACCTAAGCCAATCAACACGCCGTTCTACCCCATTTGCCTGAGGCTCACTACTACGACCCCGACAACATGCGTACCGAACAACGAGAAACTTTCTACGCTTGGTACCACACTCACGACTCGGACCCCTTCGACTTTCAAGAAGAAATGTTAAGGTATTATCGTTCTGACGTGGACATTTTACGGTTTGCTGGGGAAAATTTCGAGATTTGTTCATGGAGCACGGAGGGATCGATCCTTTGAAAGAAGTTTGCACCATTACCAAAGCGTGTTCCTTAGTGTACCGCCAATGATTCATACCCGAAAACACCCTGGCTGTCATAAGCCCTCAAACGACGAACCTCGTCAAACGTCAATATTCGGTCAAAGCCCTACGCTGGCAACATCAGTTGTGCGACAAGGAAGACAAATGGATCCAACACGCCCGCAACGGAGCAGGCGAAAAGTTCATCGGAACGTATTCGGTGGATGGTTGGGACTTAGAAAGCACCAAGATTGTGTACGAGTTTAACGGGTGCTTATTTCACGGATGCCCCATCTGTTACCCTCAACGTGGCACTAAAAATGAATTTTTACAACGGACCATGGAAGACTTGTACCAGGCCACTTGTCAGTGGCGCTTGAAGTTACAACAGCAAGGATTCCAAGTGGTGGAAATGTGGGAACACGAGGACGATTACCGATTTAAAACCGATTCCGAGTTTAAACGCATTATGGAAAGTTACAAATAGGTGGTCCTACTGAACCCGAGGGACAGTTTGTACGGAGGACGGACGAATGCCACCTGTTTGCTGTACCAAGTCGACGAGGAGAAAGGAGAAGAAATCAAATACTTGGACGTGTATTCGCTGTATCCATACGTGTGCAAATAGTGTCACTTTCGCGCGGGACACCCGCAATTGCTGACGAAACACATCGACCTGGACAACATTCGACAATACGAAGGATGGATCAAGTGCAAAGTCTTGCCTCCCACGGACTTGTACCATCCCGTTTTACTTCACCATTCCCAAGATAAACTGATGTTTCCCTTGTGTTGTACTTGTGCCGACGCGTGCAACAAAGACCAACCTTGTCAGCACACCCAGGAAGAACTTGCCTTGACGGGAACGTGGGTCAGCGTGGAATTGTTTAAAGTTCTGGACTTGGGTTACAAACTGTTAGAAGTGTACGAAATTTACCACTTTCCCAAGACAGAAAAATACCACAAGGTTGACAAGACTCAGAAAGTTATTTTCGCAGACTACGTGGATGCCTTTTTGAAACTGAAACAAGAAGCCAGCGGCTATCCTTCCTGGTGCCACACTCCCGAAGACCAAGAGAAATTCAAAGACAAATACTGGGAGCAGGAAGGCATCACTTTAGACCACGTCGAGAAAAACGAAGGAAGGCGATCGTTTGCCAAAGTGATGTTAAATTGCTTGTGGGGCAAAATGTCACAACGACCGTGTTTACCCAATACGAAGTATTTGACAGAACCTTCCCGCTACTTCCAGATGATTCACGACAAAACCAAATACATGAAACACGTGGACCTCGTTCGCGAGGACTTGATCTTAGTCAACTACGAAGAAGAACTGGACTTTGTAGAAGCCAACGAATTTGGAAATGTCATCATTATGGCCTACGTGACAGCCCATGCTCGCTTAAAATTGTACAAAGCTTTAGAACTGTTAGGAGATCGTGTGCTGTATTTTGACATGGACAGTTGCATCTACATCGATCGCCTGGGTCACCGTCACCCTGGCATCGAAGCAAACCATTTAGGAGCGTGGACGGATCAACACCCCATCGACAAGATTCTAAGTTTTGCTTGTGACGGTCCTAAAATTACGGCTGCGAATACCGAGACCCACAAGGAGAAGTGCACACTAAGCGTAAAGTGAACGGATTGACTCTCAATTATCGCACCGGTCTAGTGATGAACTTTGTCGTATTGAAAGAAGCCTTGCAGTCTGGACAGGATGGAAACTTTAAGGTGATCACGTACGAACCTCACAAGTTTGTACGTTTACCCAAACACCAAATCGTCAGTCGACCCTTGGAAAAAGTCTGTCAAATCGTGTTCCAAACCTCTTTACTTTACCGTAGGTCACATCGATATAAGAAGGGACAACGTCCAAGGCCGATAGTTCATTGTGACTACCAACACCAAGCGAGAGAGATGAATGCTAACAAACAGACCACGCCATTCAAGTGAATGATTCTTAAGTGGAGTGCGATGCTGTTGCCTTGCGATTGCTGGGATGCCGTACGCTGTGATATCAGCGATTGAGTACCACATCGTGGGAATTTTGCTATGACTACTATTCCCATACCTACCATGGAAGTGATGCTGCGCGTGTCAAACCTGACGGATGCGAAAGCAATGCCACTTGTTGTCGTACACCTTTTCACTTTACTGGTTTTCATGGTGAATGTCATCATGAAACCACGCGGCTCCCACCCTACGGATGTCATCCAACACTAAGTAAACTCCTGTGGATTTCACCGTATCCTCATCGAAATGAACTTGTGAAAGACGAATATTCGTTCCCTGTGCGATTGCCTGAATACTGTGACTTTGAAAGTCGATTCCAAACCTTCCGAGGAAAATGGCCAAAATATCTGGGAGGACCTACCCACGAAGAATTAGCCAGCGCCGTATTTATCTACTTGGGCGAAGGGGATAAAGTCAAGTGCTTCAGTTGCGGTGTTTCACTTCACGAGTGGGAGGAGGAGGAGAACTTAGTTCAAAAGGAAACTTTTGAACGGTGTGTGATGTGCATGTTAGTGACTAAACCATTTAATTTCGCCACAGGAGTACGATCATCTCTGTGCAGAAAGTACACTTATTGCTTCCGAAAAAGAGGGTATAAAAGCGGGTTACCATGCCTCGACCTTTACCATTCGTGATACAACAGATTCCGTGGAAGCAAATCAATGATAGTATTCAACGGTGGAGGATTACCATCGCATTTTACAAGGACTGTTTCCATTGAATTGGGGTAGACGTGTGGTGTGTGTCTTAGTGATTTGCTTTCTGGGATTTTGTTTACCAGCCGATTTCTTATGGACTCTTTACGAACAGTACATACCGCCCAAAATATGAAAGTGTTTCCTTTAAATGAGCTCGAGAAACTGGTTCTGTTAAAAGCATTGCGTTTTCATCTGCAAACTTTTCGACCTTTGTTTGAAGAAAAGTTTCTTTGTGAAATTTTAGCCACTCCGGATGCTTACGAACATGTGTGTATAGTTTGTGACTTACACTCTCACTGGAAAGATGTACGTGACTGGAAAAGTTGGGGTCTCGAGGCTTGGACAAAAGAAGTGGCTTACATTGCCTAAGATTTGTGTTATGCATTCAAAGGAAAAATTGAATTTAATGCGCCCAGTGAAAAGATAACTTTCAAACTTGTGTTGGTGACAATGCCAGAAGAAGAAGAACTCGTCACCGAGGAAAACCACTCCCTTTAGGACAGGACTGTCATCGACATTCCCGAGAGACCATTCCGGGAGGACCCCTGTGTGACTGTGCCAAGTGTAGAGACTCTAAGAACATTACAAACTGTCCCTAGCACACCACACCTTCGTCACCAAAAATGTTGTACATAGACTTGTTTATATTCTTCTTTGATCGTTTGGATGTGTCTTTTATTCATGTAGTTAACCATTTGGCTTTTATGTAGTTTTGTGTTTCGTGTTGTTCACATCTAAAGCTTGCAATAAACGTGTCCTGAAAAAAGTATAGAAACTCTTGTCTTGTCTGTCTCCGTGTCAGAAGTGACATTCCCTGCACTACTATGGCTGCCTCTACTGTCTATGCTCCCTCTTCCTCCACTTTCAGAGGCATCGTCGAAAGCTTAGATCGTGCCAGTTGGGAGGCCTTGTATCTTCGTCATCACTTTAAAATCTTAATTGTCGGGCCCAGCGGTTCAGGCAAAATCGAATTTGTCAAACGTGTGATCGAACATAAACATCATTTTATCGATCGTCCACCTCAACGGATCGTGTGGCGGTACAAAGAGTGGCAATCAGAGTACATCCTTCTGCGAGAAAGTCAAGGAGATTCCATCGTGTTTGTGGAAGGCATTCCTGACGAGGACGACGGGATCGTGTCTGACCCCAGTCAAACACATCTGGTCATCTTCGATGACATGTTAGGAGAAGACGAAGAAGAAATTAAACTGTGGTTTACCAGCAAAGGGCATCATCGTAATGCCAGTGTCATTTACATCACCCAAAATTTGTTTCAAGAAAGTAAAGCCTACCGCACCGTCAGTCTCGGTGCTCATTATGTGGTCTTGTTTAAAAGCCATAGAGATAAATCGCAAGTGCAAATCTTAGCCAAACAGTTAGGAACGTCTTGGTCGACCCATGCGTAGGACGATGCCACTCAAACCTCACACGCCTATTTAATCGTGGATTTAAAACCCACCGCCACCAATTATTTGCGATTTCGTATCCACTTGTTTCACCATTGGTGCCAAGACGGAGGGTCTGTCGAGTAGACGTCCCCGTCATTGACTTAACAACAACAACAGCAACAAAAGTATATAAAAACCTCGGTCATTTTGGGTCTGTCTCACACAGCGTCAACATGACGTCCCTTCGGTCTCATCTCCCGTCAAATTGATTCGTGCCTTGTACGGCATCAGTCGCGAAAAATATTCGCAAATACGTGCTCGTGTCTTAGAAGCCAGTCTCAAAGAAGTCTTACGATGGTTTACAGTGACAGCACGTCAATTGCTGCAAGGCATCATTCACATTCCACATCAAACCAAACGCTTTTTTGAGAGAAACAAGGTAGCCTTGACACAACTGGCAGATCTCCGCATCAACACTCAAACCAGAAAGCAAATCATTTTGAAACTTGGAGGTAGCGGTTCTCTAGGAGGTATCATCATTCGCTCCCTCTTACAATGTGATCCCAATGCTCCCAAAGTCCTCCCAAAGAAAAAAGCCACTCCCCAACGTACCCAGAAGAAAAAGAAAAAGAGCAACGGTGTCAAGACCAGGTCACAGCCCCAGAAACGAAAAGTCCCCAGAAATCAGCTTCTACTCGCAAGAGAGGTACTGCAGCCAGGACGCAACCTTACATCTCCAAGCCACTACCTGCCACAACGGTGACCGCGTCTCTAGTAGCCTCAGCTTCTTCCACTTCTCCGTTGCTGGTGATGCCAGCCAAACCCAATTTGACACATGTTCTTCCAAATTTGATCAAACAATGGAAACCCGTGTCTCCAAGAACTTCTCCTTCAGCGGCGACACCTTCCTCCTCTTTAGCGGCAGTGGCCGCTGCTCACAAAGTTCTTGCCCCCAAAATCAAAGTCCAAGAGAGATCGGGCATGCTACAGAGTTTACTGGATTTGTCCAAGCAAGAACTGTACCGATTTAATCGGTTACGAACTCCTCCACGACGCGTGATGCCTGTCATCAAGTTGATACGACGTAAAGACACTCAGTGGCGACGCATTCCAGTATAAAAAAGACCTGAGGTAAACAATGGGGATCAGTGTTTTTGTGCTCCTGAACGCCCAAAGATGTCCCATCAAAGAAGTGCACACCGTCACCATCGTCGTTCTTCTGTCCAAAAAGGAAAAGGAAAAAGAAAAGGGCAGTCACATCATCCGAAGAAACGCTTCGCCAAACATCAACGTCTACCCCTGACAAGACGCAGTCGTCCAAAGAAACAGAGGTGCAACCAAAAGGGAGGATTTTTTTTTTCAAACCTAATCCGTCAAACAAGATAAAAGGACCGATATCAAGCGATAGACTTCAGTGTATTTTTTTTTTTTTTTTGCTCCAGAACCAAAAAGATGTCCCCTCAAAAGAGTGCAACCCATTGCCGTTCTCCTGTCCAAAAAGGAAACGAAAAATAAAAGAACAGTCTCCTCATCCGAAGAAACGCTTAGCCAAGTATCGACGTCACCTCCAGAAAATACACAGTCGTCCAAAGAAAAAGAGGAGCAACCAAAGGGGAGGATTTTTCTTTTAATACAAAAGTTAGTAAATGATTTAGCCAAAAAGATAGATTACAAGCTCCAAAAATAAAATAAAAGGACGCATGTCGATCGATGGACTTCGATGTATTTTGTTTTGCTCCTGAACCATAAAGATGTCCCCTGAAAGAATTGCACACCACTACCATCGTCGTTCTCTTGTCCAGAAAGGAAAAGGAAAAAGAAATGGACAGTCCCTTCGTTTGACCCGACATCCGAAACAACGCTTAGCCAAGCACAGACGTCACCCTCTGAAAAGACCCACTCGTCCAAAAATAAAGCGAAGCATCCAAAGAGGAGGATTCTTTGGCGATTTTGGAAAACAAATCGTCACCTTTTTGACGAAGCGATAGTCATAAAAAGGATAAAAGGCCGTGTGCCAAGTCATCGACGTTAGTGTATTTTTGGTGTGTGCCCAGGAACCAACCAACAAACAAACAAAGATGTCACCCCCCAGAAGACATTTTTCCTCTACCCCCAAAGGAAAGAAAAGGAAAGGACTGACTCCTCCTTTAGTTAAACATTGGGACGTGTTCTCCGTCGTATCCAAAGCTTCTCCAGCCATGTGAAAAAAACCCAAATTCAAACCGCCTCCAAAGACGTCATTGATACCGTGAGCGAATGTTGTCTGAATGTCTTGAAAGGAACGATACCTTTGTCTAAACATCAGAAAGAATCCTTAGCCAAGCATCGACACGTTCTTCGCCAAATGGTCCAAAAGAAAATACCCATTCGTCAAAAGAAAAAGATGTTGGTGCAGCACGGAGGAATTTCCCCCGTTAGGACTTCTTACCAAAGCAACAGTAGGACGCACGTTGCGACTCCTGGGAAGTGTTTTATCCATGCGTCGAAGATAAAAGGGTCAAGAAGATAAAATGGGCCTCTGGAATCAAAAGATCTCAGACGTGATCATTTAAATCCGATGGAATAACGAAAAGTGGCTTTAGTACCTTACAAACGATGGATGGAATACCATCGTTCGCAAGAACAACGGACCCCGCATTTACCTCCCAATCCTCATTTGTCCGAAATGTCCCAGTTACAACAAGAATTGCAATCGTTGATGGATCTCAGCGATTTGTCAGAAACGGAAAAAATTACAAAGGTACGGTCAATTGTTGCAACGCCTGCAACTCTTTCACCAGAAAGCTTTAGACGAAACAGCTCTACCAACTCTGAAAGATTTTAAGACCCTGATGAAAAGTCCATCACCGGCACTACCACCACCACCATCAAGCCAGCGGTCAAGACAGATGCAGCCCCACGGATGCCTGAGGAAGAAGAGACACGAGAAGTCTTTCAAACACCGTCAGTAGCTCCCATCCCTAGTAAGATTGCAGCGTCCTTGTTGACCCCTTCCCCTACACCCAACGAGAAGAACTTAAAGCATGGGTTAAAAAGATGATGTCCACTCCTCCTTCGACAGAAGTCAAAAAGAAAGACGGGAAACCAGAAGTGAAAAAAGAAAAGAAGACCAAAGCCATCCCATTACCACTACCACCACCACCACCACCACTACCTTCGACGTCTACTCCCGTGGCACATCGGACACGTAAAGCCGTTTCTAAACCACCCCCCTCGTCCCATTCAGAGTACCATCAGTGAGGAGTGGATAACCTACTTAAAAATGGAGAAGGTGTTAGCCAGCATTTTCTACGATCCATCCCATCCTGCAGGTTACTGAGGAGTTCAGAAATTGTATCGTTCTGCCAAAACTCGACTGAAATGTGTCCGTTTACCTCAAGTGCAACGATGGTTACAAGAACAAGCCACGTACACCTTACACAAACCTATTCGAAGAAAATTTTCCAGAAGTCTCACCCGAGTGGAGGGCATCGATCATCAATGGCAAGCCGATTTAGCTGATGTCTCTCATTTGGCCACCTACAATCGTGGTTACAAATATTTGTTTTGTGTCATCGACGTCTTTTCCAAATATGCTTCGGTCGTGCCATTGACTTCCAAATCGAGCACTGAGTTAGTGCGAGCCCTCAAACAGGTGTTGAAACAAAGCAGTCGTCACCCTCTTCGATGGCAACCCGACAAAGGCACCCAATATGTGAACCAAGCTTTCCAAAAAGAATTAGAGAAACGTGACATTCATTTTTTCACACCGAGAATCCCGAAACCAAAGTCAGCATGGTTGAACGTTTTCAATGCATCTTGAAAGAACGCATGTGGAAATATTTTAGGCATCAACACACTCTCAAGTACATCGATGTCTTACCGCACCTAGTCCAAGCGTACAACCAATCTTACCATCGGAGCATCGGACGTGCCCCCCAAGAAGTGACTCCCGACAACGAAGTGACCGTCTTTGATCGCCTGTTTGGTACGTCCCCAACGGTGACTGTCCCCAAGAAAGGTGGAGTGTTGGCAGCTGGAGATTGGGTGCGCATTGGCAAAACCAAGTGCACTTTCGACAAAGGTTACTTACCCAACTGTACCACCGAATAGTTTCCTGTCACTGAACGAGTGCGTGGATGTCATCCTGTCGTTTATAAATTGGAAGACATGAACGGGGAAGTGATAAAACGAACGTTTTACATGCACGAGTTACAACGCGTGACCAAAAAAGAAGACAAAGTGTACAACATCGAAAGCTTTCTCGAACGAAGAACCCGTAAAGTGGGAAAACGACGCGTCAAAGAAGTCAAAGTGCGTTGGAAAGGATATCCTCCCAGTTTTGTTTCTAGGATCGATGCTTCGCACGTCATCGATTATCAAAAGAAGTGACCATCATGCCCTTCAACACAGCTTCAGTTACCGACCACTCCTTCCCCCAGTTCTTCTGTGCAAGATCTACAAAAACAACTCTTGTGGGTGTAGTGTGGAGAACGTGCGCCTAAAACGCAAATCGTCTTTTTCTGCCAAATCTTTGTGGTGTTTTGTGTCATCGGTGCTGCCATTGCCAATTTGAGTTTGCAACAAGGAGACAAACAATTGTTGACCATTTTACTCATCAGTTTCATCGGTTACCTTCTTCCCAATCCGTCCCTGAAATATTCCTCTAACGGTAACAACGGAAGCCTTGCGCCCAACGTCAGTCACCCTCCCAACAGTCACCACTCCAACAATAATCCTCTTTTAGACACTCCTCTCACTTTCAGCGACCCCTCGGACATTAGAACTCTGGATTTATGAATAACCAATTTTACTTAACGTTACCCAGTGACAGTTCCATGGATGTGTTTCCCAAAAACACCTTATGCTATTTCACGGCTAAATTACCTCAGGCCATCCAATTGGATCACGAAACCCATTGAAAAGTGGCTTCGGTGGAAATCATTTACCCTGCACAAATCCAAAACTTCACTGAAAAGCAAAACACTTTCCACATTTAAATCATGAACGAGGAAGTGCAACAAGATATGAATTAAATCGGGGTTTTAGGTGACACAGAGTCAGCAAGCAATCCATTATTCAGCATCTATACTGTGAAAATTACGGCAGGCTATTATTTTAGCGGTGAACATTTGGTGACACAATTGCTGACAGGTTCGAGGCAGCGTTTCGCAAAGCCCTGAACAGAGCCAAAAAAGTGTTAAGATTGAGTACCATAAAGTGGCTCGTCGCCTAATGATGAGATTACAGGATGCCGAAACGTTGTCGATCAGGTTTAATGGTAGTTTGTTTGAAATTTTGGGTGGACATCCACAGATGGTAGCACAGAATCTGACCCCGAAAATCAACAACAATATGGATTTTTACAGAGCTTTTCAATCAATTTGATTTTTGTGTACTCCGATGTGGTGGTGTACAACGTGGTTGGACACACCTCCGTACCGTTACTGCGTGTCATTCCTTTCAAAGTGGATTCTGCCACCAACACTGACCAGGAAGGTCGAACCACCTATCACGTTCACCGCGAATTTGTACATCCTCACTATTTACCCGTCAGTAAGTCGTATTTCGACACTGTCAACATTGCTATAAAAGGAGATCTGGGACAAAATATTTCATTCACCAATTGGAAAGTCACGAAAACTTTTCTCTAACGAGTTGTAAGTCATGTATCCTGTGTACTGAGGAGTCGCTCGACAGCGAGGAAAGACCAAGAAAAGAAGAACCGTCCGAGACTAAGACGTTTTTGATTATTAAATCACAAACAGAGAGAAAGAGAGAAAGAAAATGATGCACCGAGAGTCTTGCACCTGTTCCAAGTCAGAACTGGATCTGTTTGCCATGCCGCCCACCAGGATGACGATGCAAGAATCCCAATGGATAGAATTTCATCCCGTCTCCTTTGTTAAGGACTCAGGATCAGCTCCCATCGAGTTTGAAATCAAAGGACAACCCTAAGATTACATCGATCTGAATAGTAGTTATTTGTATCTGAAAGTCAAAGTGATCGACACAACGACAAAGGTCCCGATCTAAAGGACGAAGATAAAGTAGCCCCCGTCATCAATTTCATGCATTCCTTGTTCAATGGAGTGGATTTGTGCTTGACTAACAAAGTGGTCAGTAGCAGCATGGATACTTACCCTTACCGAGCGTACCTGGAAAATCTATTGACGTACGGAACATAATCCAAGAACACTCATCTGGATGCCTGTGTGGTATGGAAACCTGACACGGCAGACAGATCTAACGACGCCGAATTGGATAAAAATATAAAACACAGTGCGGGATTTATAGAACGAAAAAACAAAATCAATGGACCCAACAAAAATTTAGAACTGATGGATCGTTTGCATTTGGACATGTGGTTGCAAGAGAAGTATTTGCCGAACGGCTTGGATGACCGTCTGAGATTGAATCGCAACAGTGCCGCTTTCCATTTGATAGCTGATGCTGCCTATTACAAAACCATCATACAAGAAGCCCGACATTACGTGCGACGCGTGGAGGTGTTACCTAAAGTGGGAAACGATATCAGTCACACTTTGAGCAGAATGACCTCCAAATATCCGATACGACGCGTGGAAGTGAAAACTTTCACCATTCCCGCTGAACATCAATCTATGATCGAGGATCATTTGTTCCAAGGACAATTACCCAAACGTTTGATCATTGGTATCATCAAAACTACAGCCTTCAACGGAGCCTACGAGGAAAATCCTTTTGAGTTTCAGCATTACAACGTGAACAAGATCGAAGTCAGTCGCAATGGCAAGACCTTGTGTACCAGACCTTTCGAACCTGACTTTAAACAGAAGAATTACTTGAGATCGTACTTTTCCCTGTACGAAGCCACCGGACAGTTAGGGACCAACACCAGTCGCGGCATTACGTACGACGATTATGCAGGAGGTTACGCTTTGTGGGCCTTTGATTTTACTTCAGACCAAGGCAGCGACGAAGGACATTTCCACCCTATAAAATCCGGATAGATTCGTGTAGAACTTCAGTTTAAAGACCCTATACCCGCAGACAACACGGTGAACGTCATCATGTATGCCGAATTTGATAATATGATAGAAATCAACAGTTTGAGACAAGTCATTCTAGATTATTTGAAGCTATGGAAGCCTCTTATCCCTCTTTGAATGGTAGAGAATCTTTGGAAATGGAATGGGAGGATACCATGGAAGCAGAACCCCAAGACAAAGACGAAGAGGACGTAGTGGTCACGTCCAGATGGCCAGAACAAGAACAACATTTAGTGTCCTCTTTTGCTAAACACCTGGTTGATAAAATTACGGAATTGATCAAGAAAGATTGTTATGGATGTCAAAACGATCATCCCAGTCAAATTCAACACGATAAATGTCTGATAATGAGTCAAGCAAAAAAATTGGACGAGTAACTGGAGGACGCTTGGAGTCTAATGTCGGAAGAAGTGGTGTTGTATCAGTGGTATAAAGACTTGTGTAATCATTCCTGCCCTCCACTGACTACTCTAGAGATTTATCGCATCGAAGCTCTCTTAGCCCAGAGTGCGGAGACGAAACAAAGAAACGGTTACTTGTCAGAGATTTTCAAACAAAAAGTCAGAATTGAATTGATAACTTGTCATTACCTGTAAAAAAGAACAAGAAAAACAACAAAATAAAAAATGGATACCTGGGGACTTTATTACCTTTTGAACAACAGTTCATATACTGCTTCTTGGAATCCTGTCGTGTGTGCTAAAGATGAAATGCCTCATCGCAAACCTCAAGACTATCAAGCTTATGTCATCAACACGGACGACAGTCATCTCCCAGGAACCCACTGGGTAGCCGTCTACTTCGCTAAAGAGGATTGTGTGGAGTATTTTGATTCGTATGGATTACCACCTTTGGAAGACGACATCATCGACTTTAGGAGAAGAAATGCCCAGACGACACGATTCAATAATGTGAAATTACAAGACACAGATTCCATGGTGTGTGGACAGTATTGTGTGTATTTTCTTCATCAACGCAGTCTTGAATATTCTTTAGAACATTTAGTAACTTATGTTGATCATAACTCTTCTAGAATCGATGAGACAGTAGATCGATGGTTTTGTGACCGTTATGGCTATCTTTTGTCTTTAGCTAGGAAACGTAGTGTACATCAATGACCTCATGACTTCCATCAGTGGAAATCTAACTTGACTTCACAACGTTGTCAACCTTGTCAAAAAGTTTGTTTTATATTATTGTTAATTGTTAGTTGTTAGTTGTTAGTTGTTTGTTGAATAAAAAATGTTGTGTTTTGAAAAAGATGTGTCTGTCGTTTGTTTTCAAAAAATACTGTGAATATATGCTCTTGGACTTCTTTCTATCCCTCACCATGAAATAAATTGAGGCAGTCTCCAGTTTGACCATCCACTGTTGACCATATCTGCATAGAGCACTTGTAGATATCATTCTCTGGAAAATACTTTAAAAACTGTGCTCCCTTATGGATTGTTTATATGAAGTAAATGCATCTTTATTTCTTCTCTTGAGCAAGTATTGGCATCATTAAGGTTATGACATCACAATGTGTAAATAAAACAAAATAAAAACTTATGTTAAGTAAATAAAGAATAAAATTGATCTTACAGCATTCTTTTTAAAAGATATAATTATAGTTGTGTTTACCTTGATACTGTGAAATTACATGCTCTGTTTTCATTATGACATTTCGGTTTCTTTTGTCAGTGCTCACAGTACCTTCTCACACTTCAAAATTCACATTCTTATTGAACTTAATTTTTTCATCTAGGCTCTGGGTCTCGCTTTCCATAGCTTAGTGATAAAAGCCAAAGCAGTCCAGGTTACCCAGGCTTAGTTGAATAATGAGTGAGATACATACTAATGAGTTTATCTTCCCTCTGCTTACCTGATCTTGTTAACATTCTGGAAACTATATTCTAATCAGGTCTGGACAAAATAGGAAATGTGGGCTTTAATTATCAAGATCTTCAGTGAGTTCTATCATGAATGAGATCCATGCATATTAATGTTGTAATTATGCATCTGATTGACTTTGTAACCAACCTGAAGTCCTTATTTCTGATCTGATTTTTATCATACTTGACCTAATTGTCAACAAAATCTTGGTTGAATATGATTATGAGTGTAATTAACGCTAATGACTTGATCTTGCATCTGACTGGTTGAGCTTGTCAGCACTCTAGCAAATTTATTTCTGCTCAGAGGTCAATAGAACTTGTTAAACAGTGTTATATTATCAAGTTGTTGGATGATTTTTATTATGAGCAAGATCTACTGAGATAGTCTTGTATCTGATTCGCTAAGATGGTTGTGACTCAGGAACCAAATTTCACCTTGCGTAATATGATAATATTTTCATTGTCATGGACAGGTTCTATACAAAATGAGATGGATATTATTAATGAAACTCATTGCATGAAATTGGCCGAGCTTGCTACCTCCCTATGTCTATAAACAATATTCTCATCCAGTTTCTTTAAAACTTGGTGAATGGTTTAATATCATGAAGATCTTGGATAACTTAAGTTCTGTGCAAGATATTATGTATATTAATTACACCTGATCTTTTGAATGATATTTTACCAGAATATTGTAAATAGTCAGGTCAACACGAGAGATAGTTTAAGTCTGCTTAGTCAACTGGTCAGCTGAAATTATGTAAGTCAGATGAGTGATATCAGGTCCTCTTGCACCTCTTGTCTTTGTTCCATTACGATTTAAGATAATGATGTAAGCATATTTTGGGACCTCTGGATATGTTTCTTATAATCATGTGTGTAGTATTTGCAAATTTGTTTTATCCATTTTCAACTACTCTGTGTTCCTATAACATTAGCAGACATTCAGATTACAAAATGAGACATGAAACAACATCCCCTGATCTTCACTACCACTGCACTCTGCAGAAAAAAGCTTCACCCATCTTCCTAATGTGAAGCAATACTTTACTCTTTAGCTCAGAAACAAAATAACTGAGAATTTATATATATATATATATATATATATATATATATATATATATATATATATATATATATATATATATATATATATATATATATATATATATATATGTATGTATGTATGTATGTATGTATGTATGTATGTATGAGTATATATTTTTAAACAGCAAGGGTGCAAGACATTGAAAGCTAAAGTCCCAAGCTAATAACACTAACTAAACTGTTCGAGGCAAGTAATGTTTTGGTTGTGTCAATATTTCAGTCATAGAGTAATTACTCAATACTAGAGTCTAATAATTTCATTTTCATGTTCAAGTAATTTTAATTTTTTAGTAAAATATGATAAGCAATTCATGCCAAAAAAATTAAGTAATTTTATTGCTTATCAATAGTCTTCTGGTTTGGTTGTTATTAACAATGCATTATATTAAGTAGATGACAATTAATGGTGCTATTTTGGTTGTGGCAAAATTGCTCTTATCGGAGGAAGGAATTATCCTCTATTCTGGCTACAGTGTAATTGGGTGTTATTTGCCAGAAAATAACCAAAAGTGTTTGCCACTGGTGGTTTATGTACATTTGATTTTGGAAAATACATGTAGTAATATATTTAATTAGAAGCTTAGTTAATGATAATTTGAAGTAACTAACCATTTTGGGAAGAGAGTATATATTTTTAAACAGCAAGGGTGCAAACTGTAACTTTTTTCACATGGATGATGGCATATAGCAAATCATAGAAATTGCAAATTTCTGTTACACATTTGTAAAAATTTGACCTAAATGTGGTTTCAAAACCAATATTGTGGCAATCTTTAAGAAGTACTTACATTTATTTCTGTACATAATTTTTCAGTTTTGAAGGATGTGTGTGAAGGAGATTGTGATTTACCAATATTGGTTGATTGATGTCCTGAAGTCCTTCAGCACTGGTAAACACTGTTTTGAATTGACAGAAAAGAGAAGACTTATTCACGCACTGATAGGTTTGTACCTTTATTCATTTTAGTATATTCTTTTCTTCTTGTTTCATACATTTATAAGATTCTTTGTTGCATATCTATTTGATGTTGCCATATGCAATTTCTATCTGCGTTTTATATAAAATTCAGATAGTTTCTCATTTTTGCTGCTAAATGGAACAAAAGTTTATCTCAATAATTTTTGACCATGTTTTAGATTTAACTGCAAGCAATTAATTATAAGAAGACTATTGATATTACAACACAAATGCGGCCTGTCTTTTCCCGACATCACATGCTTTCTCAAGTCAATATCAACCCAGGTAGTTGAAAGATCTATAATCATATGTTATTTTTCTCAACATTATGAGCAGAAAACTTTCTCCAGTATATTCCCCTCTTTCGGCAGTGTGGATCCCAAAGTCAAGAGCAGAACGTTTATAGTATGAATTCAAGATCTATTTTATATATCAGGGTTTTCTGGGATGCTGAAATCTGTGAAAAGAAAATATGCATACTTTTAATTTTGGCCACATGGAAATTCCAATTGCCAAGTCCTCAGTATGCAAGATTTTACTTGGCAAACTTCTCTTGTATTTGATTTGTTTCTGCAGACCAAGTAACAGTCATGCATTGTGTGGGTTATCAAATGAATTGTCAGTGATTGTAAAGGGATTAAGCAAAGTCGCGTAGGCCATATCTTAGCAGAGAAGGAGATTAAGATACCTGTTCATCAGTAGTTGGTGTCTAATTATTAATTTGATCAAAATACTAATTACACATGTGCTCAGACATCTTGCTTTGACAAGCACCTTCAGAACACTTTTAATCAATCATATTGCCGTCCTTCTACAATGATTGGAATGCCTGTCCTTTTTTTTTTTGTAAACTGTATTTAGAAAAGAGTGCAAGGATATGTTTTCAGACCCAGTTTGTTTCAGACACCAAAACTTATTTGCCAAAATTTTGATGCCTTGTAATTTAGAATTAGGGAGAGTGAATAGACCAAGTTTTCAGACCGAAATAAAGCTTCCTACCAAAAAAAAAAAAAATGAAAATACAAGGTAAATAACGCAAAACCGAAACTTCTAAACGACCGAGGTCTCTAATTGGTTCTTTTATCTTTGACGTTTTTGTATGCGTGCTCATTTACCCGTCGGACACTCACTCTTGGTCGTCCCCTCCCTGCTGCTCCATGTGGTGTAATTAAATCATTATTTTATCAATAATGGAATCTCACACAGCTAAACTAGCTCGACAGCGACTAGAGGTAATTAAGAAATATTCTTCCAGCCCGTGATTCTGTCAAACAAAAATTACAAGAGCGTCAGGAGTCTCAGGTTGAATTTATAGAGGGTACAAAACAGTTATTTAAATCAATTGTCAAATCAACAAAGAAAATTGTTACAGCAACTGAGGCAGCACAAAAAGCTATTAAAACATTACCTGTTGATATTGCTGGGCGTCTTCAATCTCCTCAACCACAACCTCCTCAACCACAATCCGAAGTTCAGCCTCCGCCCGAAGTTCGACCTCCGCCAAAAACTAAAACTAACATTACAGATATATTCACGCCTGAAGGTATTGCCGCTATCAAGGATCGAACACAATTACTTGATATTGCCGCGTTTGGATATCATGATAAAGATAAGTATATAAACCCCGAATATGTTAGAACGATGAGATCTGCCGATTTGATTAAGGATGTATATCGCATCGCTAATGATACTCCGCAGATCAGATCTGAGGAAGATGTTAATAGTTTTAATATTTTTAACCAGGTAGTAAATGAGTATATTGAACAAGTAAAACAAAAAAACGGAGACAAAAAGAAGGAAAAATGAAGTCGCAACTTAAAGAAGCTCAGCAAGAAAGGGAATTACGCTCAAAAACAAGTAAGAAAAAAGCAGACAAAACAACAAGTAAGGAAAAAGATGCCGATCCCGACCTCGGTGACACTGGAAGTGGTATTGGTACAGGTACATGGGGAAGTGGTCTTATTACTCCATGTCCCAATAACGTCCTTGCCGACGTGGACAGACTAGAAATTCTAATTGGCGGAAAACGAGCCGGCAATAATTCCCCAGAAATCAATAATGAAACAGCTGCTATTTGTCAATGACTATTTACAGACGGTATCATTGACATTAATGTTTATCGGTCTCTCATCGATGAAATCGTTGATAATTACCACGATGATGAAATCATTGATGATTGAGAGTATACAATTAGATCCGTGACAAGAAAATAAGATGATCATACATAATGCTCAGCGTGGACCGATCATGGTCAGGGTGATAAATTCGCGATTACCTACGTATAAAGCGATTTACGGGGATGGACTCGGTGATGTTGTTCAGGGTCTATTTAGAAGGATAACCGCAAAAGCAATACCGATTGCAAAGCAACTGGGAATGAAAGCTATTGAGGTTGTTCGTGATAAAGGTATTGGTGCTGCTGGTGATGTTGCTAGTAAAGCATTCTCAGCAATCAAGGATAGACTAGCTCGATTAATACGACGAAAACCGCAGCCAGTAAAAATGCCTAGTACCGAAGTTATGCCTGCAAATGTTAGTAAAATAATAAATCAAGCCACAAATGAACGGTTGAAAGAATTAGCCGGTGAAGAAGCTCGGAATATAACTGCAAATCTGGTAGCGGGTAGTGGGTTATCTCATCGTCGCCGACGTTAAACGTCGATGGTGCATCGTTGTAAACAACAGCACATATAAATATAATGTTCAAACGTTTATCCGATCCAGCATTTGACATGGACGCACCAGTACTAAAAAATGAGTCTGTGCGTGATTAGTAATATTATTCTTATGAAGCACGAGAACCAGACACGCGTGCACGAGTCGAACTACAAGTCCAGGATACATCAAGATATTTCTTGCCCGCCGAGGCATTCATTGAAGTTCAGAGTAGACTTGTAAAAACGGATGGTAATTCTTATGGTGATGCGCAGGGTGGATTTGTTAATAACGGAATTATGGTATTATTTAGCAGTGCACGATATATTATTGATGGTCGGGAAATTGAGGTTTGTAATAATGATGCTGATGTTGCTACGACGATATTGGGGTTATCCCAATACAGCGATGATTATTCACAGTCTGCTGGTCCGTCAATGATGTTTGCAAAAGATACCACTGATCACGCTGATGAGAGACCTTATATTTCTCGGCGCCCCAAAAAGGTTACTGCTGCGGATGACGACGCTGATGTTGAAAGTTTATTCTTTGTAAATACGAATTTTAATCTGGGATTCGCAGCACGTAAAAATCAGACTGATGCTCGTTGGAGATTTAATTGTGCAATACCACTGTTACATATCTTTGGTTTTTGCAGAAACGTTAGAAAAATTCTCTTCGGGGCAAAACATACAGTTGCTCTCGTTCGAAAATCCACGGATGACGATGCTATCTGGTACGCTGAAGGAGTTGATCAAGCTGCAACCGCGGCACTTCATGGAAATGTGACACTGACAGAACTTTAGTTGTGGATGCCAGTAATGTCACCATCACACGCAGAAGAACAACGGCTGTTCTCTTTTATGGACAGCGGCGACAGATCAACGCTATCATGGTTGACAATGACAACAGACTCGATCACGAGTACAACTGTTGGCATATTTGCATTTCAGATCGCATCACAGCAGGGAGTTTCAGCACCACGACATGTATTTATAACTTATCAAGATATCCGACGACAGAATTCTCAAATACGAAGTCATATGGCATTTGACCCACTTGCCGTTAGTAAAGTTTCTTTAAGGATAAATGGACAACAAGAACCGTCTGAAGAAGTGTTGCTGGATTTTGAAAATAATCACGTTGCATGTGCTTATCATCGTTTGATGACATTAATGGGGCGTGATCAGAATGTAGATTCTGGTTTGCAAATTTCTCGACGTTATATCCGATCTACTACTTCTCGTTGGAACATCTAGATTTGTTTAGACAGTCAGTCGTTGACATACATTTTCGAGCTCGAGTAAGTGCACTACCAGCCGGTGTTACTGATTATAGAGCAATCGCTCTCATACTCTCAGACAAACAAAAATGTTACTTGAAGGTGTTGGTGGTCGAATGAGAGTCATTGAGGCCACAGTAGAAAACATGTAATGTTTTCCAAACATGTAATTAAATCGCTCATGATATTATGATGTCATGTCATCATATTTGTGTTACTCAGACTCCTGGTCAGATTAAAAAGCTACAATCAGCATCAAAAAGTAACAGTGATATAAAAATATTGCTGAAATCAGAACAGATCGCAGGTGATCCAATTAAACTATCACTGACAGAACGTCAACTCAGGCACTTCAGTGACGCCAAACGATCAAATACCGGTATTAGACTTAATCTCTCTGCAGATGCCATTAAACACGCAGTCAAGACAGGTGGTATATTTCCACTCCTTGCAGATATACCAGCGTTGATAGCCGCTGCAGTCCCAGCTGTTGCAAAAGCAGCTGCACTTGGTGCTGTTGGAACTGCTGCGGGGATGGCATTAAAGAACGCAACAGGTCATAGACTAAAAGCTTCCTAAAAGGTCGGGGTCTAAGATTGCCAGAAACCCCTCATTCATGGTACGGTCGAGGTTTATGACTGCCTGGGACACTTCGTTGATACTTCCCATATCCAATTTTGATTTACTTGATGCTGCTAAAAAATTAAACATCAAAAACTTCAGAGGTGTTTTATGCGTGATCAATTACCAAAACAACCAAACCGTGTTGAAACCGGTATTATTAATCTCGATGGAAGTTCTGGTCCAGGTACGTACTGGATTGCGTATGCGGTTGATCCACGTGGAGTTGTTTATTTCGATTCGTATGGTTTGGCGCCACCAAAAGAATTTTTAAAATATGTTAGTACGGTAGGAAGTACTGCGCAGATCTGGTGTTCAACATTACCAACACAGATAATAACCGATCCTCCAATATGTGGCTGTGAAGTACTCGCTGTACTCGACTCCGTGTCAAGGTCCTAATACCACTTCATAAAGTCGTGCACGAGTATACCACGTCGTCCAACGTTTTAAACGTGTCTTAATGTAATATACAATGGTAGATATTTACGGAAGATCTACTCTGAGTAAGACTCAGGGCAAACCTCAAGGTGACTTGTCCAAATATTCAACCCTTGACCAGGTCAAGAATGAACTCGCTGTTCATTTGAGTCTCGCAAATGTGGACCAAAATGAAGTCGTTTTTTCAGGATAAACAAGGACGATTAAAGACGAGTACTATCCCGTTGACAGATATTATTCTGCGGGTTCCAGATGCGACCGAAGATAACTTAGCCGTATTTTTACTAAAAACGGTAAAATTAAAAACTCGGTGGAATCAATTCTAACACTCATGGGAGAGATTACTGGACGCATCAGAAGAATTGGAGATATTATGTATGGCGATCTCAACACGAGTAAAAATACAATTATTAATGTGAGAGAACCAAAATCAGACGATGATGTGGTAACAAAGAGATACGTAGACAGTAACAACAACACGATCAGAACTGAGATCGATGATCGTTTTCTATTCGCTGGTGATACAATGACTGGTTCTCTCAATATGGCTAATAATAAGATAACTGGTCTTGGAGAACCAGAATCAAACGATGACGCTGCAACGAAGGAATATATTGACAATATCAACATCCCGATGATGACATCGTTAATGACAATCAATGATGGAATCACCACAGTTAGATCTAAATATTCTACTCACGTAAACGCGTTTGTAAATTTTCGTAGAAACACAAATAAAACCATTCATGAATTTTTTGGAAATCCAGCAGTTATTGATATTAAACTCTCTGACATAAAAAAAATTACCGACAGTAAATTATATACAATAGCGTCTGGATCAGCATTATGGACACCACTCAATAAATCCATTAAACATCGCGCTACGGTTACCGGATTATAGAGGTTCGCAGTACTCGGCGTTACAACATTTACAATATCTGCCACAATTTCACGGCGTTATCCATTAACTGGATCCTCTCGATCTATGTTAGTGATGTTGGAGCAAAACGACGATGAAACATTTGTGGTGGAACCCGAAGACAAAGATTTAGGCTTGTTGTACTATTGGTGTCTTGAATTAATCGCTAAACTACCACCTACTTAAAATATAATGAACTCCCCAATCGACGTTCAACATTTCAGATACGAGCAAATGTGTTCATGGCATACCCAACTGAAAAATATCATCGACGAGTATACAGTAAAACAAACAAAATACAACAGACGTGTCGTTGTTACTGATATAATTGTATACTATGCATGTGCGGTCATCGCTGGAACAGTAGCAGTCGTCGGCGCATTGTCAGCGTCATACGTGATAGCACCAGTGATAGGAATTGGTGTTTCATTTGCAACAGGAATTGCTGGTATTCTTAATATCATCGCAAAAAATATCCACTTGCACGGTTGATAAATTACACGAGTATACAATAAAGTTGCACTGCAACACGCGCATACTCCAAATTATCTTCGCTGACATCATCAAGTCTCAACGATGGAATGATATCAGATCAAAAGTCCACAGAAATAATTAAGATTTACCACGAGGCCCTGACTGTGTCAGAATCTACGAAAAACGATATTAGATCCCCTGATTTAGCATCTAGGTTTAACAAATAATAATGTCGTCATAGCACGAATTGTTACAACAGATCGTCACTAATATAACATCGTTCAAAACCACGATGATATCAGCAAGCTCAACCAATCCTGAGTTCAGCGTGAGCTTTCCAACTGCAATTCCAACCAAGGAAATAGCACTAGCAAAATTACGAGTATATCATAGTTGGCCAAATATTAGATCAAAGTCATTCGGTGGGTTACCCTGAAACAATTCACTGGTATATGCGTATAAAAATAAACCCGATGGAACACCAGACTGGAATGTTGTGAGTATACCTACGGGCAGTTATCAAATCGAACAGATCAACGATGAATTCCAACGCAGAATCAAATCTATCCCAGGAAAAGAATCAAAAATAGCTATCACTGTTCACGACCAACATTATCAGCCGTCGATATATATCAATGATCGATCAGAACCATGCTATGATGGCCAGAGGTTCCACCGGTTTATCAAGGACCACCACAACAACCTTGGCGTGATGACGGAGAAACGAATATTTTTAAAGCTTCCAGAATATCGAAGAAGTTATCCATGGATGTATCTTAATACACGGGGAGAATATCTTATTACGTCTGATGATGAAAGGCTTCCTAAACTAATGAGAAATCTATATAGGTATGACAAGGATGCAAATTTAATCGGCGATGTAAAGTTTATTAAATCATTCGCCGACGCAATCAGGGCTGAATGCTCTCTGACACTCACTGATCTACAAAATTTGTTCTCCAGTATCATACAACATTATAATGATGATACACGTCAACAAATCATTGAGATACAACATCTAAACCAGGTTATATCAGACTTAAATTATATTAATAAAATTTTTATTGAAACCGTGAAATCTGACGATAATTTGAAACAATTATTTATCAAACATTATGCGATTACAGAAGATTTACTTCAAAATAGATATCTTATACCAGATCTTGATTTTCCCGAGCTAATGACAGCAATCGGTGACATCATTGATGTAAACTACCCCAAAATTCTCACCGCGTGGAGAAAAGTTGCCATACCGGCGAACATCCTTAGACACAGCAATGATCCATACCGTGGAGGCCGTCATATTTCGCCAGGTGTTGTCAATATCACATCAACGATCGCAGTCAATCTTGTATGCGATGCAATTGATGGCAGCAATCAAGCAGATCTTGAAAAATCCAGTCAAGCCCAGCAGGGATATATTTTATATACGTTTACCCCTCAAGCGCCTCCTGGATTTTTGATTGAGTTAGAACCCGTTAATCCACTTTATCTGTGAGATCTTTATCGTAGATCTTCAGCGTTTGTAAAACACCAAGATCAGGATTTTGTAAAATCTGTTTCTAAGTCAAGTTCTACAAACAATTATTTATGTGGTATTATATATGTGCCAACACACGAGAGTTTTTGTATACAGCAAAGAGATACTCGAAAGTGCCATCAGAACAATCTTGACACTATCCCCCTTGACAAAGTCAAGGCAGAAAAATTTAGTGTTAATATAATTATTGAAGAATACGGCGATGAAAAATTTTTGTTAACGCAGGAACAGTTAAATGAGCTGCAGCGAGAACATATTATTACGATGGTGTGCGATAGAGATCAAATTCTGAATTGTGCACACTCTTGCATAAATTTGATAGCTTAAAAAATATTATCAGAGTAAAAATAAATGTTATAATCTGATTCTGAAATTCATAACAAAAAAATAAATATTTTTTTCTATAGTCAGAAATATTCCCCAATGACTTCGTCATCGACGTTGTCACCAGTTTCATACTTTCACTTTGTTCAGAAGTCATCACTACTTTCACTTTCACAATCGGTTACAATTTTCATTTGGTTTAGTTGTTACCACAGTCACTGGTGACAGCGCTTTCACTTTCACTTTTACACAATGACGAAGTCATTGACATAATCCTTCTCAACTGCGCATTCACAATCTTTTTTGTTTCTTTTTCGTGAGACAATTCTGATCTAATTTTCTCAATCGCGTGTGCGAGTGAAACGAACTGTTCAACTTGTGTATCTTCGACGATCGCCAAGGACTGTATTATCGATTGCTGCGGTAATTTAATGAACCAATATTCAGCTGGTAATGTATATTTATCCTGGTATTTTTGTTCCCGAAGTGATTTAAAATCACAAATATTTTTTCGGGATCAAGTTTATCAGAAATTTGTATACCGTCACGTTGTAATTTTTCAATCGCAGAAAGAATAACATTAATATTTTCGAAATTCATTGTATGATAAATATCTGTTTAAAATAAAAAATATTTACACCACACATATTTTGCAGTATATATAATCTTAATTCTATGGACGGCACAACCCGCAGTTGAACCCCTAGATTGTCAAACGACATTCTATCAGGTCCAGAGGGTACATATATAATCTTAATTCTATGGACGGCACAACCCCCAGTTGAACCCCTAGATTACCAAACGATATTCTATCAGGTCCAGAGAGTGATACGAAATATTTACATATATTTACATATATGCATACATACGTCACATATATTTGCATGTATTTACACATATACATTTACATGTACATACACACACACATATACGAACGGGGACCTTCTCTACGTTCAACAGATTTCTGCATACCCTCCCACGATCAACTCTGGGGAGTGCAAAAGAGCACCCACTACGTGATGACATGGTGGGAAGGTGTACTTGTCTGTTGAATATCAAACATTGGGAGGATCCCCAAAAGTAATAGGGCTATATACTATATAATCTGACCAATGCTTGGAAATCCAAAAGTAGCTCACACAACGGGCGTGGTTTATTCGCTGTTTGTATTTTTTATTTTTTCTTAATTATTCTCTCTGACAAATCTAGAGGAAGCAAGAAATCTGACAGATCTAGAAAAACAAGGATAATGTTTCTTAAAAACACAGAAAAAATATTATTTATTAGTAAATAAAAATTGTTTATAAGATACAAGCTCTACCATTACCTGAAAGAGTTATTCCCTCCCCCACCCTCCGCGTGATTATTTCAGGATTTTGTCAATGAACATCATTGGACGTTGAATTTCTCTGTTTACTCTATTTTCATAAATAAATTCTTGTTGTATTTCTTTGAAAATACCGATTTGGTTATATTATTTGAGACAGGATGGGGAAAAATTAACCAAAAAAAAAAAAAAAAAAAAAAATTCGTTTATAAATACTATTGTAAAATACAAGCGAGATAACTCTTTAATTGCTCTATCTTTTACCTGACAGAGTTATCTCCCTTCGTCTAGAGTGTTTTTGCAAGACAACTACAACAAAAATTCAAAAATATTTTTTTTTCTCATTATATTTTCCTGTTCTATTCAGGAGTGGCAGCGTACTTAAATATTATTCGCTGATCATATTTCATTGAATACTCCGATCTATATATCTTATCCGCGACATGTTGTACCGAAGCTGGAAAAATATCAAAATATTTTTCAGCTGCATTTATTGATTGAAATATTATTTCTTTCGCCAGTCTCCACGTTCACAGATTTAACCCCTCTTATAATTTTTCTTGTGCTTACCAGTTTTTACCAAATTTACAATTCTGACTCCGTGTAAATAGCTCGTAAATTAATTAGAGAATTATCATTTGGATCGGAATTAATCTGATTGATCACAAGTCCTTTTTTCGATTAGTCCACGGAAACATTCATTTATAAATTTGTGACATAAATATCTTTCTTTTCCAACAGTAAACATCAGATACCCAGTATTAATGACAGATCCGACTGGTTTTTTAGTCGACAGTGCCTAATTACACCATCTCGAGATGCCTCATAGCTTTCAATGACGGGATGCTTCACAAATTTATTTTGCTCCATTTATAATAATAATATTATTTGTCTAATTAATTATTTTATTGTTAGCGTGAAAATCTGGCTAGATAGTCTTCGGCGTTTTTTTTTTTTATACCTACAACGTTGTTGCGGGGTTATTTTTTTTTTTATTACAATATCGTTTCAGCTCTCTGTACTTTTTACCACCACACTGCACACACAACTGAGTTTCTCCTCTAACCCCAACACAACATCGTAAACACGATTTTGGTCCTAGACTCCCTCTTCGCACGCTTTGCATGTGATATCCACAAAATTCATTTACGCAAGACCGATTACAAAGATTTGTAGAGCCAATCATCAACCACTTACAGCGATTCTTTGCTTGAATCATTATATATTATAAACTAAACTTCAATTTAAATATATATATATTTGCCTTAATTTTAATATGGAGGAATTACCTGCGATTAAGCCTTCTCAAGCTAGCTTCGATCTTGACAGAATGCGCCGCCAAGTTAGCGATTCGAACGAATTAACGTCAACAAGCATGATATCGCTTATGCCGGTGAATGAGGCTCTAATCAATGGTATCGGTGAAGCCAAGAAGGAATTTCGCAACGATGGTCCAGCTCATGCGTGGTCAACATTCAGAATCATGCCCGACATTGATACTACAATGAATGACCAGCTAGCAGCGACGATTATTAATTATCTTGACGAACGAGGATACCATATTGTAATAAAGTTTATTGTTGAGACAGACGATACTTGGATTAACCTGTTCGATTATATCACGCTGGAGATATTGTAATGTTAAGTAAACATCCCAAACCAGCAGCGTTAACTGATATTGACAAACCATATTATGAACGAGCGTGTCCTGTGACTGCAGTTGTTTATGCGATATATCCATTGAATGATAAGCCTAGAGTTGATGATCTCAAACCGATGAACTTTCTAGATTAAATTGTGTAGCTGAGCGAGTTACAGAACACTTCACAAACACTGTGCGTGGAAATGGTTTAACGGATTTACAACGTGAAAAAATAAATAAATGGGCAGAAACAGTTAAAGATACCGGAGCGTCTATCAGCGACGTTGCTGAACTGGAAAAGAAATTAAAATTTCCGATTACAGTGAAGACACTAACCGGAGAGATTTTGTATAAATCATCAACATATGAATCAAGAGGAGCTCCGATAATAAGTTTTGATCATAACGCACATGCATGGACATCGGCCGTAACAATATTTCCACGAGATAGAACTGTTAAATATTATGATGATTATATATTTGATTTTACCAGAAATATCGGCAAGGATGATCCTGCATCTGTATGGTTATTTAGTTCAGATATCGAATTTAAGTATTACGATCAATTTGTATAACCTAACGGAGATATTTATCGATCTAAGGATCTTCACGAGAAAATGAAAAATCTTGCAATGAGATATACCAATGATAATGAACAATTATTAAGTAATTGTTTTACAGTTCCGTCGGTTGCTGTCCACTTCGCCAGGAAGAAAAATTCATGGAAACCAAAGAGGTTAGATTTTCTTGAAGATGTGCGGCTAAGTTGCGTCGAATACGGACATGGAGGATTATGGAATACTAAATATAATTATAAGGATGTTATCGGCGTTGATGTGGTTGCATGTTATCCTGGAAGTTTTCTTGGGATGGGAAAATGTGCTGAGTATTTTAAGCGATTTGGGCATCCAACACACGAGATGACCAGAGTTGCGATAAATGGATCCTTACCAGATTTTAATTTAACTGGATTTGCATCTATTGAATCGTTTTCGTTTGGGGAACGTCCCCATCTGATTGTTTATGTCTGGTTTGGAAGACATTTTTCAGAGCGAGGTTGGGCTCCAATAGTGCTATTACTATATATGCTTGATACTGGAATGTTAACGTCGTTGGTGGTAAGTGAATCAATAATATCATATCCAGTGCCGGATTAAACCCTGTGGAGGCCCCTAGGCAGTCGAAATCTCGGGGGCCCCCCTCTCAAATTATCTCATATATATATATATATATATATATATATATATATATATATATATATATATATATATATATATATATATATTATTTTGATCTGTTGTCGCGGGGCCCCTAAAAGGCGTGGGACCCATAGACCGGTGCCTACTTTGCCTATTTGGTAATCCGGCACTGATCATATCGCCGTCAAAACCAGGCCTGGTTACCGAAACCCGACATCGGCGACGTTGGAGTTGTTGACGAGATCGCTGAGCGTAATAAACTCGCAAAGGATCTTGGTAGAAAAATAATCGGTAAGTTTACTCAGGGTGGTTCACGTGATCATAGACGACATTGTTGTAGAATAATTATAGACGATGCTGAGTTAGATTTTATAATTAAGGATACAACAGAGAACGCACATTTATAAACCGGAATAATGCTTACTCGTCGAACGGAACTAAATTAGGTACAATTGTGGAATACATCGACGGAGAATCACCGCAGTTTACTCATTTAAGATCTTCGATGCTCGCGTACGTTTCGATAAATTTATTGCCGATTATAAACAGATTTGTTGATACCGCAGTTAGAGTCACTACAGATTCATTTTACATTGATAAAAAATGCACAGAATCACTAAAACAGATACTCGACGACGATGAATCATGGGGCAAATGGAGAATAAAGCGAGAAAAGATAATTATTGTGTGAATCAGCCGACGTTGAAATTAGGGATATTTATCGAAAAAAAATAATTTTATATCAGAGTTGTCATTGGCTCCATTTGTTTATGATCCTGTGGCCAGGCACAAGATTGTTTATCTTAATGGATGTAGTGGTTCTGGTAAAACAACACGTGCAATCGAACTATTCCGGAAATTTGATATGATTGTTTTGACACCTACACATAGACTCGAAAAGGAAATGATCGAACGAGGAGTTAAATCTCAAACTTATCACAGTTTCTTTAGATGGAAAGGAGATACATGGACTCCTGAAGGAATGGGTGAAAAATAGGTTCCCAAGATCATTATTTGGGATGAAATATGCACAGTGTCGCTAGATATGTTAAAAATATTTCTTGATTGGTTATTAAAAAAGAATAATGCTGTTATTATGTGTGGAGATCATGGTCAACCACCACCTTTTGTTGGATCATCTCCGCATGAATGGTTAAAAACGTTTGTAGATTATTATGAGGAAATAACTAATGATTACCGTGCGCTTGATCCAGAATTAAGAGAGTTTAAAAAATTAATCAGACTGCAGCCAGATAAAATTCAATATGAAATAATGCGTGAAGTAATTCCAGAAACTCCTATGAATGATTTTTGGAATATGTGGAGTCCTGCTGATTTGATAGTTGCAAATCGGAAGATAGTTGGTGATTCACTTCAGCAGAAATTATTTCTGTTACATAAAGAAAAGTTTTCAAATCTACCTGTACCATTGTGTTATCGTCCAGCAGATACGCGACGACAAAATATCGATGTTGAAATTCCTGGAAGTAATGACAAACAAAATCTTGTACTAAATTGTTGTTTTAGTTCCTGTGAGTGTTGTTGAGAGCGCGTTAAGGGTGGCACGATTTACCCAAATACACCCAAATATTACTCAAATATACCCAAATACTGCCCAAATATACCCAAATACTGCCCAAATATACTCAAATACTGCCCAAATACTCTCAAATACTGTCTAGAAACACGCACGTGATGCATTTGCTACTAAAGAAATGTTTTAATTCATTGCAATTTGAAGTTTTGGGTCAAAATGAAATACGTGCCCACAAATAAAAATTAAGATTATTCTAGAATATAGATATTTGCAATTAAGTATACAAATTAAGAACATATATGTCGTCCCGGACTCGGTCGATAATTTCCGAGCAAATGGAAATTGGAGATGTTCGTTACGTTTCGTACAAAGAATTTCTAATTGCTTTAGTAATTTAACGTATTTCATTTTGACCCAGAACTTCACATTGCAATGAATTAAAATATTTCTTTAGTAGTAAATGCATCACGTGCTTGTTTCTAAACAGTATTTGAGAGTATTTGGGCAGTATTTGGGTATATTAGGGGAGTATTTGGGTATATTTGGGCAGTATTTGGGTATATTTGGGTGTATTTGGGTAAATCGTGCCGCCGGCGCATTAACGATGGACAAAACTCCATGGACTCTAGGATATGCTATAACGATTCATTCGTCACAAGGATTAACTATTTCTAATACAAATATCTGGATTGTCGGTGATCGGATCGAATGGTCGAATTTAGTTTATCTAGCGGTGTCGAGAGTTAGAATAATGTCTCAGCTACGGAGGGTTATCATGGACTACGCAATGACTCAAGAAACCACTGTTAGCAATTGCGATGATATAGTAAGGAAACAATTAACTGGTTATCAGCGATCTGACAAAAAGAGTAAGCGTGACTTTGATCTTGATATTCAATTTGTCATGACACTGAAAGAACAACAAAATAATCGTTGTGCGAGCTGTAACACAGTAATGTTGTGGCAGTATTCAAATAATAATCCAAGACAGTTTTCCGTGGATAGAATTAATAGCTCTCTCGGCCACACACGCGAAAATGTGATGTTGACATGTCTTGAGTGTAATCGACGTAGTGGTGCTGGTGTCCTGCTTTCACAAAAGTGAAGACGGTGGTAATTGTGTATCTTCAGGAATTACTTGTAATTGTTCGCGTACAAATCCACGTTGAGGAGCAGTTGAATCTAGTCTGTAAATTGCAGGTCTACCCGTGGATCTTACCACGCTGGAAATTTTAGGTCACACTCCAATAGGATCAGTTGCTTTTCTTTTACCACCTTCAAGTTCACCAGGTTCATATAAATATCTTAAAGTCACATTACTTAGTACTGGTTGTTTTGAGAAAGAATCACGTCGTTGTATTGGTATATTTTATTTTTTATTTTTTTTTTTTTTTTTTGTGATCGCGCTGATGGGATTCATACAAATTTCACGAGTAATTTCATTATTTAACGCAGCTATCACACTTGGTATTCTCGCAACCCATTCACGAGATCTCATGTCTTTCTGAACTTTGTTCAGGAATATTTTCCTGCGCATACTGATATCCAAATAACCGCTCAGCAAGTGTTCGATTAAATTGTTTAACGATTGCCTGATCACGATGAAATGCGGTATGTCCTCGTCTGATTTTGACGTTATGTTGTTTCATCATCGACGTTACTGCACCAAGAAATTCTTTGCCAGGATCAACCTGTAGCAACTGTGGCCATCGCAAGGGTCCTCGTTGATAAATTTGTTCAAAAGCAGATGCAACTTCAGTTGATGTTTTAGTTGATAGCGGCTCTGCTTCTTTATACCTACTTGCAACGTCAACGACAGTCAACGCGTATTTGTATGTGCGCGATTGACGTCCACCAGTTTTAATGGCATCATGTGGTAAAAACAAAATATCTGCTTGATGAGCTTCATTGGGAGCGCTGACATCAAAATATGCATACTGAATTTGTTTAGGTGGTGGTAGATAAATTTGCCATATTGCCTGTTGTGCTAACCAATCTGCAGCAACAGAACATGCAACACCTGCTGTATCAGCAAGTTTACTAATCACTGCTCTACCCCTCCAATATCCTCTTGGGCTATAATAAATCGATTCCATTATAATAATAATAATCGGTTGATTAATTACTGGCCCCTAGCACTAGTTTACCTTTCATCGCAGATTTTACTAGGAAGCTAGCAAGTTTTTCTCTGAGAGATTTATTTTTTATGGAATTTAACAAATGAATCAACTTCACATCTGCAATATGTCATTATTGTAAATCTTTATTTTTATACACAAGATCATGCACGTGGCATGCTTGATCAATCACATTTATTGGATACTCTCCAGGTCTTGGTTGGTCTTATTCGTCAAGTCGGATATCAAGTCGGGTTCCAGGACCACAATAATTATATCTAGGAAGTTGTTTTTCTCCTGGGTATTTAGCCTATGGAGCCCATGGTAATTTTCCCAGTGAGCAGCAATATCTCCACCTGTTTATTAGAGATAAATTTGTATTTTTTTTGTACCACATTTTATACACTCGCCTGAATGAACATGCTTTTTATTTTCTGTTATTATTGTTGTTAATCCACTGGTAGAGGTGGGTGCTCTGCATTGAAACACAATATAAATCCATATTATTTATTATATTTCTACAACATGGATATCATCGACTTCTCAGCGAGACGAAAGCAAGAACCAATTAAACATCATGCAGCGCTACCAAATTCTATCAGAGCAATTATCATAGGTCCATCCGGGTCTGGTAAGACGCAATTGTTGCTTAATCTGATAATGAGATGGCTCAAGTGGGATAAATTGTATTTAATGGCACCATCTGTAGATGATCAGCGATGCTACGATGTGCTTAGAGATTTAAACGAAGCAGCGAAATTGGAGTAGGAGGAGGAGGACGATGAAGCAAAATTGGAGGAGGAGGAGGATGAAGACATGATTAAATTTATCACTGATATTGATGAAGCTCCATCTGTAGATGACCTCGATGTATTTATTAATAATCTCGTAGTATATGATGATGTGATGCTGGACAAACAATCAAATCCAGCTCGGATATTTTCATGAGGCAGACATAAAAATACCGATATTATATATGTTACTCAGCGATATACACAAATACCTAAAGTGATAAGAGATAATTGTAATTTTTTAGTTGTATTTAATGGAGTCGATACACATACTCTGCGAAACATTCATCAGACTTGGTGTTCAGAGGACATGGATATGATTAAATTCAAAAACTTCTTTTCAAAAGTGCAAGCTACCCCACACAGATTTATCACGATAAATTTACATGATCCTCGGGCATGATATCGCATAGGTCTCAATAATAGTTTTGGATGAAAGACAGCAGCAGGGAGAGGGAATGACCAAGTGTGAGTGTCCAATGGGTAAATGAGTACACATACAAAAACGTCAAAGATAAAATAAATCAGTTAGAGACCTCGGTCAGTTAGAAGTTTCAGTTTAGCGTTATTGACCTTGTATTTTCATTTTATTTTTTTTTTTGTGTATTAAGCTTTATTTTGGTCTGAAAACTTGGTCTGTTCACCCTCCTTGCTGCTAATTTGTATAAGGCAGCTTTATTTTATGATATAAATCTGTCTGTTACCTTTTTAATTTCTGCACAATAACTCAAGTGGCCTCCTGTCATCAGATACTTGCCAAAGGGTGAAGGAAAAAGCCTGTTGATTTGGGGTTTAAAAGCTTAGGTGTCTAGATCACTACTATGGAGAGAAGAAAAATAATTTCTGCACAACATCTTGTATTCACCAGTATCAAAAGATACCAAACTCTGTGGATACTAAATGCACTTGAGGTTAGGACCAAATGTATTATTTTGGTATCAAAGGTTAAAGGTAAATGCCTGAAACAGTTTCTGGCAACTATTGAAATAAGAACAATGGTTTGCAGAAAATAACTAAAGTTATCTACATAGAGGACTATTAAACATGGAGTTGGCATTCTGGACCAAACTTTGTGGATGGCTCACATATGGGGTATAGAAGAAGAAATTCCAAAGGTTAAAGTTACTGACTACAAGATGAAGATGGTTTCTGCATAAAAAAGTTATCTATGTAGGGGAATACTAAACATGAGGTGGGCATATACTGTTCCATTCATGGTGCTCTTCTTGGACAGTGCTTTAAAAAAAAATTTCTCCTGAAGTTATATTTCTGATACAGCTTAAAGAGGCCTGGTTCCTCCTTTTCAAGCAAAAGTCTCAGTGTGTTTGCCAGTATCACCTATGGCTTGTATTGTTGCTTATTTACGAATAAATGTACATGCAACATTATATTAATAATTAATTCCACTTGTTTTACTTATCGGTAAGCTGCAGATAATGATACAAGTCCCAATGTTGATAATTAATCAGAAACTTAGTTTGCTTCAATTGGCCATGAACAGGAACCTACTCATGTCAGAATATGCTAGCGTGTATCAAGCAAGAAATATTTAATGTGGCCATGAATTGAACAATAACTAAATAACTAAATAAATGAAATAATTTCCATCACTAATGTCATGAAAGATTCACCATGTTCATTTCGTATAAGAAAAATATCCCTATTTTGTTCAGGCCACCACATGACCGTGTCTCTATTGAAAGGTGAAGTCTGGCATAGGGAGGATAGTATGTGTATGATAGCGAATGCACAGCAATGTCAGGGAGATTTCATTAAATATATCATTATTATGAAATATTTTATCATTTTGAAACTAAAAATGCAGAGTATTCAAATGTAGTATTAACAAAATTATACTATTTATCATTTGTAACAGTTATGACAATTAAAGACAGATAACAGATCCTTATTCTAATTGCCATCCATGATCCCCTATTTTATCTCATAAGATAATATTTACTTGACGAAAACTGAAATCTTATAAGTAGAAAGAAGAAAAAGATAAAATCGAAGGAAAAGAACACTGATTTTCTCTTTTTCATGTGAGAGAAAATATATCAGTGACTGTACAGAGCTCTAAATTAGTATAGTCCTATGGCTCAACCTGACTAAATAGCATAATTACCAATCTACCTCCAAAGGAGATTTCTAGATCTAGTATTTACAGTCCAAAAGAGTTTATGGGATGGTCTGTTTTCTGTCATCTGTCAGTTAGTACAAGGATGTAATCACTATTCTTAATAAACCAATTGCCATGAAACTTTACAAACACATGTTGGCCATCTTGAAGATCTTGTTATTGCTTCTGCTCTTGAATGAATAGTTTTCACCAAAAGACTTTTTATGATGGCTAGTTAGTCCTAAATAAAAATGATGCTGGTCTGATGTCCAAAATGGCTGCAACAGTGGCTGTCTTGAAAATTTTGTTATCCTTACTTCTCCTGAATGAACAGTCATACTGACATAGGGCCTTCACCGGATGACTTCTTATTATGTCTAGTTGGTTTTAAATAAATATGGTACTGATCTGATGTCAAAAACAGTCATCACAGTGACTATCTTGAAGATGATGTAATTGCTACTTCTCCTGAATGAATTGTCATATCAGTAATGGGTTTTCACCAAAAGACTCCTTACAGTGTCTAGTTGGTCGTAAACAAAAATGATGCTGATCCAACTTCTAATATGGCTGCCAGAGTGGCTATTTTGAAAATCTTGTTGTCCCTGCTTCTCCTAAGGTGACTGGTCATGTTGACATTGTGCTTCATCAAAAGACATATGATGTCTAGTTGGTACAAAATGCAAATGGTGCTAATCTGATATCCAATATGGTTACCATGGCATCCATCTTAAAAATCTTGTTACTCTTACTCCTTGAAACAGAAGGTTGTATCAACATGGGGTTTCCACCAGATGACTTCTCATAGTGTCTTATTTTTCCTAATTGAAAATCTTGGTATTGCTGGATAATATCAGAGATCGTTTCAGCATCAGAAATTGAAAGAAAATAATGGTCTTATCGTGAATTCCTAGAATTCTTTTCAGCCAGTAGTGTGTCAGTCCCCTGAGGAACTATTGTTTGAGATAGTACATACAAATTGTTCAGGGCAAATAATGTACAGTGGTCATGTGATTCATCAAAAGACTCATACTTTTTGCTTATACATAAGGAGAGTTTTCTGGAGAACTGCTGTAGCACTTACACAATATGTTGATTATTTAACTGAAGAAAATAATTTACATTTCTGGTTAAATCTCTCCTTTAATAGATAAGTGTAACAGTCTTATATCAATACCCCACTATGCAGGAATAATCATAAGAAAAGGAACAAAAATTTAAAAAAATCCATTCAAGTAACATAGTTTATGCAGCCTTGAAAACTCTGAAAATGGGGGATTGCCTTGAAAAGTCATTGAATTTTTGAAATGTTTTATAATTAAAAAGTTCTAGATTTTGCATACAAACCTGGTGAATTAATTGAAAATTTTAATTTAACTAAGGGGATACAAAATATTAACACTGAACAAAATATATCATCTTTTAATTTCAATAGCTTGTTATTTACTTGTATTACAAAAAAGGATAAATTAAGTATATATTTAAATATATAAATAAAGTGGGTAAAATTGAGTCTATCAACTGACACACTAATTGGTAGATACCTGATTAATTAGCATCCATTTGTTTTTGTGGTATGCTTCTTACGTGTTTTTTTTTTCTTTTTGCTTGCTACATTTCTAAAGCATTTCTGCCGGAAATGGAACACCTGGATGAGGAATCACAGGAAATCTTCAGAAATAATCTAAAAAAATTCATTGAAACTGCAGGGTGGTTGAACATAGATGTTAAAATAAAGGAGTGGAGTAAAGCAGGTATGCCATTTAAAGTTATAGTCATTGTCTCTACAGATACCGGTAATTCGAATACAACAATATGATACATGTATATGTGTAACAAGTTCAGAATGAATATGCAGGAAATTTGTATTTTTAGTCCATGTGATTATCAGCTCAGTGATGGACATTTTGTATCAACAAAGCAATGTATTGCCAATTTCTTCACTTAACATTTTCAATCAGTTCACATCTTAAATTTTGTTGAAGATTTTTTGTTTGCTTCTTAATCAGTGTTTAATATCAGTATTACATAACCTGCCACTACTGCATAACTTACTCTTTTCCATGAAAAAAAAAACCTGATTTGTTTAATATGAAGGCATCCTAACATAGAGCGGAGAATTCTCAATAGGACACCGTTCACTGATGCACCTGACGTTTTCAGGTGCAGAACAGTCACCTTTTTCATGAAGGAAGTGTGTCAAAGGATTTACCAGAGAAAAGTTTACCAGAGAATAAATGTTTGTTGCTAGTGTTTTACTATGTTGCACTCTTTCCTTCAATGAATTTATAATTTCAGTGTTACATTTATCATTCTCCATATATAGTTTCACATGTTGGTAACCCTTTTCTCCAGAATATTGTTGTTTAATGGACCACTAAGGTTACCACACTACATCCCACCCCCCAAGGGATTAGGATACAACCATACTTGGTATCAAACTTATAACTGGTTCAGCATAAGCCTTTTAAGTTAATCATAGCAGAGGCCCCACCCAAACATAATACGAGTCACATTTTTCTACCCTTAATTAACTATATAAAGTCTAAATTATGTGCTTTAGCAGCAGGCAGGGTGAACAGACCACTTTGTACGAGACCTTATTTTTCATAAAATAAAGGTTCATACAGAGGCTGAAAAATAAGGTCAATAACGCTAAACCGAACCTCCTAACATTTATTATTACCGTATAGTTTGAAAAACGAATAATACATCGTTTGGGTTAGCTCATTTTTATTATTTTATTTTTGATTTTTTTGTTTTTTCTGTTATAATGCGTTTAGTTTACTCGCCGGGTCACTCAATTTTTGTCGTTCACCCTGCCTGCTGCTGTAATTAACCAAAGATTTTATCTAGACCTACGCGATATCTGGATCTTGGATCATGTAGATTTATTGTAATAAATCCGAACGGAACAGCTTGTGCTTTTGAAAAGAAGTTTTTAAACTTCATCATATCCATATCCCCTGAACACCAGGTATAATAAATATTCTGTAAAGTATAATTATCTACTCCATTAAACATTACTAAAATATTGCAGTTATCTCTGATCACCTTCGGTATTTGTGTATAACGCTGAGTGACGTATATAACATCTGTATTCTTGTGTCTACCTCGAGAAAATATTCTAGCTGGATTTGTCTGTTTATCCAACATAACATCATCGTACACCACTAAATTATTAATAAATCCATCTAGATCATCTACAGATGGGGCCTCATCAATATCGGTAATAAAGTCAACAACATCATCACCGTCTTCATTCAGCAATTTTGCATTTTCATTAAAATCTTTAAGTACTTCGTAACAGTGTTGATCATCTACGGATGGTGCTACTAAATACAATTTACTCCATTTTAACCACCGCATTATTAAATTTAATAATAGTTGTGTTTTACCGGATCCAGATGGACCTATTATAATCATCCTTATCGAATTTGGTAATGCTGGGTGATGCTTCACTGGCTCCTGTTTTCGTGTCGCCGAAAAGTCAATTATATCCATATAATAAATAATATGAGTCTATATTGTGTTCGGTGTAAAATTCCTACACCCACTGCTGAATTAATTACAATAACAACAAAAAATAAACGACGTGCTCTGACGGGTAAATGTGTAAAATGTGGTACCAAGAAATACAAATTTGTCAAAACAAAGACAGGTGGAGATATAGCCGCTTTATTAGGAAAATTACCAGGAACTCCGTGGGCTAAATATCCGGGGAAAAAACACTTACCAGGATATAATTATTGCGGTCCTGGAACTCGACTTGATATCCGACTTGATAATCAAGATCAACCAAGATCAGGAGAGTATCCAATAAATAAGATTGATCAAGCTTGTCATGTTCATGACGTTGCATATAAAAGTAAGGATTTACAACAACGACATCTCGCAGATGTAAAATTGATTCATGCGTTAAATTCTATACCAAATAAATCTGTCAGAGATAAATTAGCTAGTTTTCTAGTAAAATCTGCCATGAAAAGTAAAATAATGTTAGGGGCTGGTAATTAATCATATAACTATTATAATGGAATCCATTTATTATAGCCCAAGAGGATATTGGAGAGGTAGATCAGCTATTAGTAAATTATCTGAAGCAGCAAAAGTCTCACGTTCTGTTGCTGCAGCGTGGTTAACACGACAGGCAATATGGCAAATTTATCTACCACCACCTAAAAATATTCAATATGCACATTTTGATGTCAGCGTCCCTAATGAGGTTCATCAAGCAGATATTTTATTTTTACCACACGATACCATTAAAATTGGTAAACGTCAGTCACGCACATACAAATACGCATTAACTGTCGATGACGTTGCAAGTAGATATAAAGAAGCTGAACCATTATCAACAAAGACAGCGTTTGAAGTTTCATCTGCGTTTGAACGAATTTATCAGCGAGGACCTTTGCGATGGCCGCAGTTATTACAAGTTGATCCTGACAAAGAATTTCTTGGTACAGTATTATCGTTAATGAAAAAACATAACGTTACAATCAGACGAGGACACACTGAAATTCATCGAGATCAGGCAATTGTTGAACAATTTAATCGAACACTTGCTGAGCGGTTATTTGGATACCAATATGCAAAAGAAATATCTACTGACTTTAAATCCGGTGAGAGATCTCGTGAATGGGTTGCAAGGTTACCAAGTGTGATAGCTGCATTAAATAACGAAATTACTCGTTCAACTTCCATGAAACCTTCTAATGCGATCACAAAAAATATATACCCCGTAGCAATGACAGACATCAACCTCAACCAGTATTAGGTAATGTAACTGTAAGATATTTATACGAACCTGGCGAACTTGAAGGTGGTAAAAAAAGAGCAACTGATCCTATCTGGAGCGTGACTACACATACAATTTCTAGTGTGGTTAGATCCACTGGTAGACCTCCAATTTACAGATTAGATTCGAGAGCCCCTCAACGTGGATTTGTACGTGAACAATTACAGGTAATCCCTGAAGACACACAACTACCACCACATACAATTACATAACCAGAACCTTACGTCGATTACATTCAAGACAGGTCAGCATCACATTATCACGTGTATGACCAAGATCACTATTAATTCTGTCTACGGTAAATTGTCTTGGATTATTATTCGAATATTGCCACAACATATTACAGTTACAGCTTGCACAATTATTATTCTGTTGTGTTTTTAGTTTTATAATAAATTCAGTATCAATATCAAAGTCACGCTTATTTTTTTTGTCACACTGCTTATAACCAGATAGTTTTTTTCTTATTACGTCATTACTAACAGTCTGATCATTATTTTCTGTAAAATTCATAATAACCCTATGTAGTTGAGATATTCTTCTGACTCTAGAAACTGCGAGATAGACTAAATTCGACCATTCGATTCGATCATCTATAATCCAAATATTTGTATCAGAAATAGTTAACCCCTGTGATGAGTGAATAGTTATAGCGTATCCTAACGTCCACGGTGATTTATTCATATTCAGCGCATTCTCAACGACATTAATATTTACTAAAATAATATCATTCAAGACAAGATTCTGTATTCCACCACCAGGAATTTCAACATCAATATTCTGTCGTCGAGTATCTGTTGGGCGATAACATAAT